>SJYV01024200.1:20213-46457 GCA_006410875.1 Neotragus pygmaeus | reverse complement strand
CCCCTGCACGCCCCCCCCCCCCAGCATGCAGATACAGACACACACATTTATGTAGGAACTTGTGTAGTTTTCATGAACCTAGGGTTCATCCCCAGCAAAAGTCACAGAAATTTGTCCATTCGAAGAGTTAAGGTTGGTGATTCAGGTCACCCTCAGAGACTTTGGGTCACTGTCATGATAGCTAAGGAATATTAGAGATTTCTGAGCCCAGATCTCATCTTGACAAACTCCTTAATTTTTTTCATCTGAAGAAATCAAGAGATGATTTATTTAGGGCCATACTGTGGAGTGAAAACCAGGTTTGAGACTTAAACTTGACCCAAACCCTCTGTAGACTGTTCTTTCCAAACACTATGCTTCCTGCCTTGTAGGTCTGGAGGACAGGAGAGTTAAATACAACACATATACCCATAGAGAACATAGGGATATAAGCTTTATCCAAATCCACATTGGGAACCTCCCAAACAATCCATCCCAGAGGACAATGTACCTCTGTCAGCCCCTTGCTGTCCACAGTCCTACAGGACCTAGAAGTTCTTCTTGATGCTCTTCTCACTGAAGCTCTTGGCCAGAGCCACCACACCCCGCTGTAGCTGGTAGCGCAGCGCTACCTGGGCTGGAGTTTGTCAGTGCTTTTCAGCAATGCTATTGAGTACTGGATCCTGCAGGAGAACCAGATTTTCTTTTTTCATCCTGGGAAGGAGACAGAGATGCTCTGTTTTTGAGGTTGCACATCCATTCTACCTGGGTTAGTTTAATCAGGCTAGGGGNAAGAACTAAAGACTCTCTTGATGAAAGTGAAAGAGGAGAGTGAAAAAGTTGGCTTAAAGCTCAACATTCAGAAAACTAAGATCATGGCATTCGGTCCCATCACTTCATGGCAAATAGATGGGGAAACAGTGGAAGAAGTGGCAGACTATTTTTCTGGGCTCCAAAATCACTGCAGATGGTGACTGCAGCCATGAAAGTAAAAGACACTTGCTCCTTGGAAGAAAAGTTATGACCAACCTAGATAGCATATTAAAAAGCAAAGACATTACTTTGTCAACAAAGATCCGTCTAGTCAAGACTATGGTTTTTCTGTTGGTCATGTATCGATGTGAGAATTGGGCTGTAAAGAAAGCTGAGTGCCAAAGAATTGATGCTTTTGAACTGTGGTGTTGGAGAAGACTCTTGAGAGTCCCCTGGACTGCAAGGAGATCCAACCAGTCCATCCTAAAGGAGATCAGTCCTGGGTGTTCACTGGAAGGACTGATGTTGAAGCTGAAATTCCAATACTATGGCCACCTGATGCGAAAAGCTGACTCATTTGAAAAGATCCTGATGCTGGGAAACATTGAGGGCAGGAGAAGGGGATGACAGAGGATGAAATGGTTGAATGGCATCACTGACTCAATGAACATGAGTTTGGGTAAACTCCTGGAGTTGCTGATGGACAGGGAGGCCTGGTGTGCTACAGTCCACGGAGTCACAAAGAGTCAGACACAACTGAGCAACTGAACTGAACTGAGCTGAAGAGAAGCATTGAGTGATAACACTTATCTCACAGACTTTTGAAAGGATAGAGTCAGTTCTCGCATATAAAATTCTTTATCTCAGAACTTAGCAGCAAGCACTCAAATATTAGCTTCCATTGTTATCATGATTAGCATCATCTTTCTCCCCCTTAAACTAATTTTATTGGTGTATAATCGATTTAAAATGTTGTGTTAGATTCCACTCTACAACAGTTAATCAATTATACTTATATCCACTCTTTTTAAGATTCTTTTCCAATATAGATCATTACAGAGTATTGAGTAGAGTTCTCTGTGCTGGACAGTAGGTTCTTATTGGATATCTGTTTTCAATACATGTATTGTAGTGTGTCTATATCAATTTATAATAGCCAGAACATGGACGCAATCTCAATGTCCCTCAGTGGATGAATGGATAAAGAAGACATGGTACATACATACAATGGAACATTGTCTTTATTCTTATCAATTAAATCTTTTCTGCTGTCCCATGAGCCTCTGGAGCCAGAGAAAGATGTGAAGTGAAAGAGCATCCCTATGGACTTCTTGGGCTTCTCTTACGGCTCAGCTGGTAAAGAATCTGCCTGCAATGTGGGAGACCTGTGTTCGATCCCTGGGTTGGGAAGATCCNCAGTCTTGTCCGACTCTTTGCAACCCCATGGACTTCAGCCTACCAGGCTCCTCCATCCATGGGATTTTCCAGGCAAGAGTGCTGGAGTGCGGTGCCATTGCTTTCTCCAGGAGTAATCACTAGAGAAATGCAAATCAAAACTACAAAGAGATAGCACCTCACACCAGTCAGAGCAAACAATAAATGTTAGAGAGGCTGCGGACGAGAGCAAACCCTCCTGAACTGTTACTGGGAGAATAGTATGGTGGTTCCTTACAAAACCAAAAATAAAGCTACCATATGATCCAGTGATCCCAGTCCTGGGCACACATCTGGAGAAAACCATGGTTCAGAAGGCTAGGTATCACCCCAGTGTCCATTGCAGCACTATTTAAAATAGTCAAGACATGGAGGCAACCTAAATATTCATTGCTAGTGAATGGATAAAGAATATGTAGTTTATATATACGATGGAATAATACTCAGCCATGAAAAAGAGACACAATGTCATTTGCAGCCACATGGATGGACCTGGAGGTGATTATACTAAGTAAAATAAGTTCAGACAGAAAAAGACAAATGATATGTTGCTTATATGTGGAACCTTGAAAGATACAAATGAATTACAGAACAGACTCACAGACTTAGAAAAACGTATGGTTATTAAAGGGAAAGGTGATAGAGAGGGATAAATAGGAAATAGCAAGTTTGGGATCGAAATATACACACTGCTATATATCAGATAGATAACCAAGAATGACCTAGTGTATAGTACAGGGAGCTCTATTCAATATTCTGTGATAACCTAAATGGGAAAAGAAATTGAAAAAGAATAGATACATATATATATATATATATATATATATATGTATAAATGAATCACTTTGCTGTACACCTGATGCTGGTACATTTTTAATCAACTATAGACTGATACAAAATTTTTTTAAATGCTGAGAGTGCAGCAGTGAGAAAAATCTTTGTCCTCAAGGGACAGAGTGTCTAATGAAGAGCTAATACAGCGCGCTGCAGTCCATGAGGTTGCCAAAGAGTCGGACATGACTTAGCAACTGAACAACAACAAAATATGCTAGAAAGACAAGTAATGTGTCAGTATCAGGGCTGGGGATGATGGTTGCAGGAAAAAAAACCAAGTTGGGCATAGTTAATAACAAAGACTGTTATTTCAGAGACTTAGGTCATCTGGAAGTATGCAACAGAAAAACCAAGAAAACAGGGCTTTCAGAGTTGTTTGAGGAGGGAACAAGATGGAAGTAGCTGGCTGGTGTGTTATTGTTTTATAAAGGAGTAAGTCATGAACTCACCATCTCTCCAGGACAAACCTGGAGACTGGCTCTCTTACAAAGAAATCTCTGTCCTGGCTTTTGGTTCATCTGGTGTCCGTGCAGGAGTTTGTGTGTAATGTGTGGGAGGCAGAGGAAGGGGGGTCTTTTCAGGGCCCCGCTCTGGGAGCATGGCAGGCAGTGTTCATGTCACCCAACCAAACTGGCCCCCAGGCCGCCTGACTTTCAAATCCCTCACCATGTCAGCCTTTGAATAGCAGCTGACACGCAGCAGCCAGCTGAGCAAGTATTTTCACAAGACGACGAGAAACAAACCCAGCTTGCTGCAGCTGGTGAGGCAGGAAAAATGAATCAAAAGGAAAGGAGTGGGGTGGGGGCAGGGAAGAGCGTCGGAGAGGAGTGAAGAGAGCCTGGGAGAGCAACCTTCGTCTTCCTGCGTTCTGAGGCAGGATAATTTGGAAGGAAGACAGATATAAAAGGGTTCCGCTCTGGGGAAAACTGCCAACAATTTTGCAGCTCTGTGAAGTTGGAACCACGATCAAAACAGCAGCTGTGGACCAGATGCTGACTTTAAGAGGAGCATCCCTATTGCCAAGGCCCCTCTGAGCACCAGAGCTCGAGATGCAGACTTTTCTTCTGCCAGCCTCCAGCCAGCCAGAGTGCCAAGGGGTGGGGTTGAGGCCCTGGCCCTCAGGGGAGCCTGGGATGGCGGTGGAAAGAAGAGCAGCAAGATCTAGAAGCTTCCTAGTGTGGCAACTGTTTGAAGCCTTGAAGGAGATCCCAGGGTGTCCCTGGTGCACCTAGCCCTGGGCGGCTGGCGGGGGTGCTGATCTCAGCAGGTGGTCCTGCTAGGGGAGCGGGGTGTCAGCCTGGGGATGGACTGAACCCTTGGGTCAGCCGGACTCTTGAAGAGGAATCCAAGTTCAGCAGTCTGTAGGGAAAAGAAAGCAGGAAAGGCCTAGGAGAGAAGGAACAGGAAGTGAGACAGGACGTGGAGGGAGCTGGTGAGCCCCAGGCAGTCACCTGGGGAACAGCTGAAGCATGATCCTGCTGGGGACTGCGGACTCTGGCGCAGAGCGCACACACACCTCAGTATCACACCCCTGATTCCGGGTTTATCTTCCATCTGCAGTCAGTTGACAGTTAGTGTACCTTCTACTGGCATTTGCGGTTCTGCATTCCTGGCTCTAACCGCTCACGGGTCTTGTATCGAGTTTATGATCCACAGCTACTTGACTCACGGATGCAAGGCTCACGTATACAGAGGATCAAGTGGGAGACTGGGCGTCCGCGGGTGTTGGCGTCTGCCTCTGGTCCTGGGACCGGCCCCTGCAGGTGCTGAGCGAGCGGTGTGCTGAGTGACGGTGGCGGCACTCGTGCTCTCTCTTGTGCTGTGGATATGGACACTGAGGCACAAAGTGTTGCCCTCTCTCCTCCAGGTCCTCACCTCTAGTTTGTGCTGGGATCCAGGCAGGCACAGCCAACAGTATCCCTGCTTATGATGCATATTGTTAGCACTTTTGTTTTAAGTGCTAAACTTAATCTTACTCTCTAAGCTCCTTGATTCTTTTTTCATAGAGGTATTTCCTTTCTTTTTTTTTTGGCCACTGTGCAGAGCACACGGAATCTTAATTCCCTGACCAGGGATCGAACCTGTGGTCCCTGCAGTGGAAGCATAGAGTCCTAACCACTGGACTGCCGGGGAAGTCCCCACATTTTTAAAAGATAGTATTTTAAAAGATGGCACCCTCTGACCTACCCTTTGACTTGCTTTCTCTGCTGTTCTTCATATTATTTAATCAAGGGCACAAAGAGGAAAATGCCACAGTCTCACTTTTCCCCACCTGCACTGCCACCAACCTGATCCCAGGACTGATCCCGATCCAGACGTGAACTGCACCACAGTCATATCCTCCAGAGGCAAGACACTTAGACTGTTCAGACTCCCATGTTGTCATTGGCTTCAGACTGCCCCTAGGGCTGAGGCTGTCATGTTCTAGAAATCTCCAGGCCAGGAAGCTCCTATTAGCCAAGGGCAGTTCTCCATAGAAGGGAGAGAGTGCGTGCCGTTATGACCCACTGCCTGCAGCCGCTGGGGGCTGGTGCCTATGGCTCAGTAAGAGGGGTGTAGGCAGGCTGCCAGCCACGCCTGCTACAGCAGCCAAAGTGGCTGGAAGGGGAGAGTCAGTGGACTAGTACGTTGTCTAAGGAGCGGTTTACGTCATATGCAGACCCTGTCACACCACATTGTATTATACACACCTCAGGGCGTGGCACCAAGAGAGCACCGTCATTTGATTGGATTGGGCTATAGGACAGCTCTGGAGCAGGGACGTGGAGGTCATCCAGTTCAGAAGCCCATTCAGTGTAGAGAAGAGAAGAGTTAGGTCAAAGTAAGTCCTTACTGATTCTCAGTTCTCAGCTCTTGCTTGAATCCAAGCCAGCTCATATTTACTGAAAGCCACCTATGTATAAGACATAACTTCAGGCGGGAATTAAGACATAAAACTCAGTCTGTGTCTTGGTCCTTAGGAATTTACAGTCTGGTAAAAAGGTAAGGGAATGGAAGAAAGAAAGAAGACATCTAAGTGAAAGTGACGTCACTCAGTCGTGTCTGACTCTTTGCGACCCCATGGACTGTAGCCCGCCAGACTCCTCTGTCCAAGGGATTCTCCAGGCAAGAATACTGGAGTGGGTTGCCATTTCCTTCTCCAGGGGATCCTCCCAACCCAGGGATCGAACCCAGGTCTTCTGCATTGCAGGCAGATGCTTTCACCTCTGAGCCACTGGGGAAGCCCCAAGACATCTAAGTACTATCCAAATCAACATTCAGATCTCACCTCCAGAGTAGCATAGATTTAGGGGCTGCGGGCTCTTGAAGGCAGAAGCAGACACACAGTAGGATGGTTTATGCTTGTCTCAAAGTGATGGGGGTACGAGGAGGGTGAGAGAAGCCTTCATCCCAACTAAGGAAAAAAACAGTATCCTGCTAGCACTTCTAGCTGGGTGAGGCTGAAGAAGATAAATATGCAAGAGGGTTCTGGGAACGGGGGAAAGTCAAATAAACAAGAACAAGCCATCTCTTTTCAAAATGTCATTTTGCCTTAAACGCTTCTTCAATTCTAAGCCTATAAGGGCAATTTATTGAAAGTTTCACTCATTAAACAGGGTTATTTTGAAGTAAAGGCCAAAGGTTGTAATTTATTTTGGAGGAAAATGTTGAATCATGCCCACTCTTCCCTTTGGGCTCAGACATGTTTCAGTACTGTAGTGTTTTTATTTTCTAAATTGTCCTGTGACTCACTGACGTGGGTATTGTCCCACCCACTTAAATTAACAGCCTTTCTAATCTTCACCTCGAGTTTATGCATGGGCCACTTTGGATAGGACCTCAGATTCATTCATTTGTGATAAAAACTCTCAACAAATATGATACAGAGGGAACATAATTCAA
The DNA here is from genome assembly GCA_006410875.1 of Neotragus pygmaeus. Lineage (NCBI taxonomy): Eukaryota > Metazoa > Chordata > Mammalia > Artiodactyla > Bovidae > Neotragus > Neotragus pygmaeus. Next base: position 39,575 of record SJYV01024200.1, on the reverse strand, counting down.
CATTAATAAATAAAGACCATTTACAATAAACCTACAGCTAACATTATACTCAGTTGTGAAAAGCTGAAAGGTTTTTGTCTCAAATTAAGAACATGACAAGTATGCCTACAGTTGCCACTTCTATTTAACATATTATTGGAAGTTTTAGGTACAGCAGTTAAACAAGAAAAAAGAGACATCCAAATAAGTAGAGAAGAAATTGTCCCCATTTGCAGATGACATGATATTATATGTAGAAAACCCTAAAGACACCACCAAAAATCTAATGGGACTAATGAATGAATTCAGTTAAGCTGTAGGATGCAGGATTAATATATAGAAATCTGTTGCATTTCTAAACACTAATGATGAGCTATTGGAAAGAGAAATTAAGAAAACAATCTGATTTACAATCAAATAAGAATAAAATACCTAGGGATAAATTTAATCAAAGGTAGACTACCTGTACTGTAAACACTATAAGACATTGAATAAGGGTAAATGGAAAGATATCACATGTTCATGGAATAAAAGATGAATATTGTTAAAATGTTCATAATATTCAAAGCAGTCTGCAGATTTAATGTAATCCCTATCAAAATACCCATGACATTTTTCACAGAACTAGAACAAAATAATCCTAAAATGTGTATGGAACTACCATAGACCCCAAAAAGCCAAAGTAATCCTGAGAGAAAAAGAACAAAACTGGAAGAATCATGCTCCCTGATTTCAGACTGAACTAGAAAGCAGCAGTAATCATAATGGTGTGGAACAGGCACAAAAACAGACATGTAGACCAATGGAACAGAATAGAGGGCCCGGAAATAAACCCATGCACTCATGGTCAACTACCCTACAACACAGGAGGCAAGAATGTACAACGGAGAGAAGACACTCTCCCCAATAAGTGGTGCTGGGACAGCTGGACAGTTACGCATGAAAGAGCGAAATGACATTTTTTCATACTACATGCAAAAAAGTATGTNGTTTTTTTTTTCATCTTTTAGACATTTTTGAGAAACAGCAAAATATGGAATAAGTCAAGAAGGCAAAATTGTTGTTCCAACTAAGACCCAATGACCACCATTGTAACAAAGAGTCAAGAATTTTATAAGAATTTGCTGTTTCAAAACATGCACTTGACTAACTGTTCTGTACTCAAGTGGTAAAAGGTACACATCTATATTCCTCTTCAAGAGATTAAGAAATTAAAACTTATAGAAATTGTTATTTGTCTCATATCGCTCAACGGCTAAGTGTCAGAATCATGACTTGGAAACCTTGTCAGCCTTTAAAGCCAAAACTTTTGAATTGGATGAACATTTTAATTAGTAATAATAATCTGTGCTTCCCAGGTGGCATTAGTGTAAAGAATCCACCTGCCAATGCGGGAGACATAAGAGATGCAGATTAGATCCCTGGGTCAGCAAGAACCCCTGGAGGAGGAAATAGCAACCCACTCCAGTATTTTTGCCTGGAGAATCCCATGGACAGATGAGACTCCTGGGCTATAGTCCATAGAGTTGCAAAGAATCAGACACAACTGAAGTGACTTAGCAGTCATGCAATAATTACTTTTTATTCAATAACACTTTATTGAGTCCTCAAAATGTAGGCTAGGGAAAGGGTTTGCAAAGATGGATCATTCCTGCTAATTATACTTAATTTCCCCCAGACAGTTGAGAGATGGCTCCAGAAGACACAGCATCTAGGATCAGAATACCTTTATAGAGATCATTACCATTTCTTCCTTAAGTCAGACCCCAAGGGAGCGTAGGCAACGAGGAGAATATCCTTGGACTTGCAGAACTCTAGTAGCTTGCTCTGGTTGAGATAAGGGTGACATCCCACCTGTATATTGCCAAGCAGAAGTACTAGAGTATGGGGTCAACAAGATCACCATCCCCAAATATACAAGGAACACACAGAGCTATATTCACGGTGTCAGAACTATTTAGAAATATCAGCAACAAGGGCCAGCACATGACTGTCATCTACAGCTGTGACCATGGTGCACAAGACCCAACAGTTTTCCTGCCTAAAAATCTATTTAGGCATTATCTATGCTTTATCTATTCATCCTTCATTCCCTTCCCAAGAAAAAACACTTAGCAGCCAATTTTCTTTCCTTTCTCAAATCAGTGTTCTCCAAAGCAAAGGTAAATCTCCCCAAGGGCAAAAAATAAACATTTTTAGAACTTCTGTTTTTATTTTTATCTACAAGGAAGAAAACACTAAGCCTTACTAATATCTAATATATGGATTGCCTTTAGACGTGAGATATCTACAAGGAGATGAGATCATGTAGAAATGTAGGCCCTCTGCCAGGAAGACGTGCTGCCAGTTATTAATATTTTTATACTCATGGTTTCCTTCCCTATTCTCCAAGATAAGGAAGTGCATGTGTTGCTCATTAGTGTGAGTTTATCTTAACAAATAGACTTCTAAACTTTTTTAACTTTCAATTTTTTTATGGGAGTAAAAGCTATATTACATACTTTTATCATTTTACTCATTTTTAAGTATACAGTTCAAAGGCAGTATGTACATACATGTCATTTGGGAGTGATTTCATACCATGTGCCCACTACTATATTTAAAATGGATAACCAACAAGGAATTACACTGTGGCACAGGGAACTCTGTTCAACATTATGTAACAACTTAATTGGGAAAAACATCAGCAAGGACTGATGCTGAAGCTGAAACTCCAATACTTTTGCCACCTGATGCAAAGAACTGACTCATTGGAAAAGACCCTGATGCTGGGAAAGATTGAGAGCAGGAGGAAAAGGGGGTGACAGAGGATGAGATGGTTTGATGGCATCACGGACTCAATGAGCATGAGTTTGAGGAAACTCCAGGAAATAGCGAAGGACAAGGAAGTCGGGTGTGCTGCAGTCATGGGCTCACAAAGAGTAATATATGATTGAGCCACTGAACAACAACAATTGGTAAAAGAATCCGAAATGGACTAGATACATGTATATGTGTAACTGAATCACTTTGCTGTACACCTGAAACAAACAGAGCATTGTTCATTGACTGTTCTCCAAGATAAAATAAAAACTTCAAAAAAGAATCCCAGTGTTATCTCATGACAAAGAACTCAAGAGAGCTGTTAAAAGATGAATTACCCATTCTCTCTGATGCATGAGTGTTCCAATATTTCTGACCTTTTATGCAAAAGATCAATCATCTGCTAGCTCTGAATTTCTAGGGCCAACTACCGTAACACTTAGTAGATTATACTTCAACCTGACTCCTGGATGTTTCTTGTAAAATGACATGGGAACAAAAACAAATAAAAGAAATAAAAATAAATGGATGCAATCTTTAGCAATATCTTCAGTAACTTAAAATACATTCTGTTCTCTTGGAGCAGCTGATGTCCCAAGGTCAGTGGAAAAGAGGGAAATGCCATTTGGTGACTTTGCTGAAATGAAGGAGGAGTAAGCTAGTGAGGAGGGAGAAGAGATTGGGGCAGGTTGATGAGGGGATTACCTGGTTGCAGACAGGTTTGTACTTGAGCCCTGGCTTGTTCAGGATCTTTTCCAGTTGCTTGTGGTTAAAGTTGGACACCCCGATGGACTTGGTCAGCCCTGTGTCCTTACACTTCTCCAAGGCCTGGGGTGGGAGGGGTGGTGAGGGGTAACTGGCTAGAGAAGCATACTAAATGATAGCATGAGCGGCCCTGGGTGAGGGAGAATCCAAGATGCAGATTGCAATAAATGAGACAGGAGTTGGCCAATAGGAAGAAGATAAGAAATAGGAGAATGAGAACTGTTTTTCACCTGTGGTGGATTCATGTCGATGTATGGCAAAGCCAATAGAGTATTGTAAAGTAAGATAAAGTAAANGGGTGAGGGAGAATCCAAGATGCAGATTGCAATAAATGAGACAGGAGTTGGCCAATAGGAAGAAGATAAGAAATAGGAGAATGAGAACTGTTTTTCACCTGTGGTGGATTCATGTCGATGTATGGCAAAGCCAATAGAGTATTGTAAAGTAAGATAAAGTAAAAATAATAATAATAATAAAATAAAACGTTGAAACCTCAAAAAACAATAGTTTTTTAATTGGCTAAGAAGATAGAAAAAGAAAAGGATGAAAGCAGCCCAGGCAAGGTTAAGAGAATCAGTATGATCTTTAGCTGATCACCTAGAAAAATCTGGTAAACACTAGCAGAGCAAGCACTAGGAGAAAGGAGCTTGAGCTAGGCGTAGCCTGGGAAACAGGAAGCTGCCATGCTTGCCTCCCAGACCAGTGGCTTCCTTCTCTTTGACCTCCTTTCCTGTGATTGACATCAAACTCTTTGGGCTCCAGCCCCACCTGTTCCTTGATGTTTTTTTTAACATGATGAGCTTTCTCCTGGCCTTCCCAGGTGGTGTTAATAGTAAAGAAAGTAGTAAACCTGCCAATGTGAGACATGCAAGAGAANTGTGATTGACATCAAACTCTTTGGGCTCCAGCCCCACCTGTTCCTTGATGTTTTTTTTAACATGATGAGCTTTCTCCTGGCCTTCCCAGGTGGTGTTAATAGTAAAGAAAGTAGTAAACCTGCCAATGTGAGACATGCAAGAGAACTGGGTTTGATCCCTGGGTTAGGAAGATCCCCTGGAGGAGGGCATGGCAACCCACTCCAGGATTCTTGCCTGGAGAATCCCATGGACAGAGGAGCCTGATGGGCTACAGTCCATAGGGTTGCAGAGTTGGATATGACTGAAGTGACTTAGCACACACACACAGATTTTCTTCTACCTTAAAATCTTTGCCTTGATTTTCTTTATGCCTACATCAGTCTTCCTCCAGATGCTCGCTTAGTAAATTTCATCTCCTGAAAGTCTTTGGTCAAATGCCACCTTCTCAAAGAAGACTGCAATGTGCCTTCTGTTTTTCTTTTTCTAAACAAATTATTCAATTTATTTATTTGGCTGTGCCAGTTCTTAGTTGTAGCATGTGAGATCTTTGGCAATGGCACGTGAACTCTTGGCTTCCCTGGTGGCTCAGATCATAAAGAATATGCCTGCAATGCAGAAGACCCAGGTTCGATTTCTGGGTCAGGAAGATTCCCCTGGAGAAAGGAATGGCAACCTACCCTAGTATTCTTGGAGCTTCCCTACTGGCTAAGATGGTAACAAATCTGCCGGAAATGTGGGAGACACAGGTTCGATCCCTGGGTTGGATAAATCCCCTGGAGAAGGGAATGGCTATCCATTCCAGTGTTCTTGCCTGGAGAATTCCATGGACAGAGGAGCCTGGAGGGCTATAGTCCATGGAGTTGCAAAGAGTCAGACATGACTAAGAAACTAATACTTGCTGTGAACTCTTAATTGCAGCATGTGGGATCTAGTTCCCTGACCAGATTGAACCTAGGGCCCCTGCACTGGGAGCACTGCTCCATGTCCCTTTTGTTTTTAATTGCCTATCTGTGCCCCCAAACCATCCTGGCATTCTCAGTTCCCTGAATCAGCTTCACTTTCCTATATCACTGCCTCCCTCCCCTGCCCAGTAGAACCTACTGCACTACAGGGCCGGAGATCTTAGTTTTGTTCACAGGTATAGCCTGAGTACATGGAAGTACCCAGGGCTAAGTACATCACAGGCACTCAGTAACTACTTACTGAATCTACACAGATGGAATGTGAAACTGAGGTACAGGGATATTCATGGCCTTGTCCACGTCTACACAAGAGGCAGAATTGGACCCCATCCACCTCTCCCCAGTTCCTTGTGAGTCTTCTCTCTCTCTCTCTCAGTGTGCAAAGATATGGCCTCACCTCCCACGTGATTCAGAGATCCACTGTGTCAAAAGTGATGTTTCCATGGGTGTCCTCTGGGATTTGGTCCTCCCCAGGCTGGAACACAGGAAAGAAGAGGAGGTTATATCAGGCTGTGTCTGGCTTCAGCCAAGCTGTTTGGAGCCTTTAGACCTTGAGACTAATGAAACAATCTAGCCTTGTTCTTGGAAGGAACAAGTATACTTCTAGAAATGTTTTTAACCCCTGAAGATTTAATAAATGTTGCTTGTGTAAGAACAACTTGAGATACCCAAGACCCCATCATAGTGACAGCCCAGAGTGGTGCCATGGCCAAATGGGCTCCTTGGTCCCGATCCTTGTGGGGTAAGACTCTTCCACCCCTGCTCTCCACCTGGAGGTGGTCGAATGAGAAAGGGACTTGTGGGCATCTCAGGGCTGAGTCTCATCCTCATTACATGTTTTGTGCCTTCCATGGTTTCTATATCAGGATGTTCCCCAGACACCAGTGGGCATGAGGTAGAAATTCAAGAGTACAGGGCCTGGAAAATTTAGACATTTGTCCACAAGACTGAAGCAAAGACACTGAAACCAGTAAATCCATCCAATACTTTGGGCACCAGATGCAAAAAGCTGACTCATTGGAAAAGACCCTGATGCTGGGAAAGATTGAGGGCAAGAGGAGAAGGGGATGACGGAGGATGAGATAGTTGGATGACATCACTGACTCAGTGAACATGAGCTTGAGCAAACTCCAGGAGACAGTGTAGGACAGGAAAGCCTGGCATGCTGCTGTCCATGGGGTTGCAAAGAGTTGGACATGACTCAACAACTGAACAACAACTAACCCTTCCAGTCTGGGACTGGAATAGTGAGCTGGAATGGGGATAGGTGCAGAAAAAAGAAAAAACAAAGAGAATGTCAAAGTATTACTTATGATATGGCCCACTTTCACAAACTATGTCCTCTTTTTATTTCACTCCTAATGACATTAACAATAAAAGTAAAATAACTCCCACTAACCTTCAGAGCTCTTGGGGAATGAATAAGATAAAGATCCACGTAGCTCAGTTGAAGTTTTCTCAGCAAGCTTTCCAGGTAGGTTTGGACCAATTCTGGATGGAAAAAAGTGTTCCACAGCTGCAGTGGCAGAAAGAGAAGTTGGGTGGGATCATTTAAGAATATTCAGGAGAGATGAATAGAACGATGAGTAAACAGAAACAACCAGAAACCCACTTGTGGTTGTTGGAAAGTGATAAGTCATCCTGTGAAGCTCGGGATTATTTATCATCGTAGTTTATTTTTGCACTGAACTAAGACACCAGTGTAGGAAGTTAAAATATGGTCTTACACAGGTGTTCTCAAAACTGGAAACATAAAGAAGTCTGGAGACTGGGATGAGAAATTGCATTAAAAAAATTTTTTTAAGTTCATTTATTCTTGAGATAATTGACATATAGCACTGTATGCTTGGGGCTTCCTTGATGGCTCAGAGGGTAAAGCGTCTGCCTGCAATGCAGGAGACCGGGTATCAATCCCTGTGTCAGGAAGATCCCCTGGAGAAGGAAATGGCAACCTACTCCAATACTCTTCCCTGGAAAATGGCATGGATGGAGAAGGCTGGAAGGCTACAGTTCATGGGGTCACAAGGTGTCAGACACGACTGAGCAACTTCACTTTCATTGTATGCTTAAGGTGTACAGCATAATAATATGGCAGAAACCAACATAATATTGTAAAGCACACCAGATCTTTATCTGTGGCAAGTGAACTCTTAGTTGTGGCGTGTGGGATCTAGTTCCCCCACCAGGGATCAAACCCGTAACCCCCTGCATTGGTAGTGCAGAGTCTTAGCAACTGGACCACCACGGTAGTCCAAGGAAACTGTATTTTAAACAAGGACATCAAGTGATTGCGATCTCGGCTGTATTCAATGTTTAGATTTGCCAAAGAAAGTTAGGTCTCTTAGGAATTTGGGGGTAGAGGGTGTTTTAGTCACTTCATTTTAAGTATAATAATATAAGGAAGATCTATCAAAATTACTAAGGATAAAGAAACAAAAGGATCCCATGAAAAGAGGATGGAAGATGAGAGTTAAGAGGGTTAGTGATGTAGGGATACCTCTGGAGCTGGAAGGAATGAATATCCAGTCATAGACCTGGATGGGTTCACTACCATGAACACTGTCTCCCTCCTCTTGGGCTGCATTACCTCCAATTCAAATGCTTTTTTTTTTTTCTAGCAGTCAGTTCAAGGAACATGATGGGAAAAATTCCTCTCAGGTTCCCTTTCCAATCCAATTCAAATATCAAGTTCTTTTGTTTTAGATATGGCATCAGTGGATATAAATTATGTGAGTAAAAATAGTTGAGAGTTTTAAAAAATACATTAGAAATGCTTTTATAAACATGAATGTTACCCTCATATGAGTTCCATGGTATTATTTTTCCTATCTTATAGGAAAGAGAAACAAATGTCTATTGACAATGCTTTATAGGCTGAGATAAAAAGACTAAGGTTTAAAGAAGTCTAAAGACTTTTTTTCTGGTTAAGAAATTTCACAAAGTCAAATATATGGGATATTAGAAAGCTAAAATTTGATTGTAGTTTACATAACCCTATCTTTTCTTATAAATTGCTCTCTCTCACACTACAGCTAACAAAGATGAAGTCATTACATCAAATGTGAGTATAACAGAGTTGGAAAAGATAAATCCACTTTGAGTTTTAAACCTTATGACAATAATAGCAGCTAGTATCATGAGCATTTAAAATGCATTAAATATTTTTAAAGATTTACATCTGTTTTTGATGTATTAATAATACTCAAAAAATCCTGTAAGGTAAATATTACTTTATTCATTTTACAGCTTAGGAAACTAAGGGACAGAATTTAAGTAGTTTGTCCAAAGTAAGTAAGTGACAGAACTTGTATTCAAATACAGGAAATCTGACCACAGAATTCACATTGCTATCCATCTGTTCCAAACCAGCCTTGTCATAGTTCAAGGTCTGAGAGTGAACAGGAATTAAACCAATGAGAAGAAGAATTTGCCAAGAAATGATTCCTCAAAGAGTGAGCTTCCCACAGATACACATGTAGCTGCATACAGCACCTTTGTAGTGTAGAATAAATCACCCCTCTTCAAGATACCATCTGCAAGCTCCATCTGGATGGCCCTCCCAATTTCTTCTTCATTTTGGTAAATATATGCTGAGTCAATGTGGCGGTAGCCAACATCAATTGCTCTCATGACAGCTTTTTCTACCTCACTCTTTAACAACCTAGAAAAGCATAACAAGATAAAGATCTACTTAAATCAGGAACAGAGGACCAATTCTACAAGCAGAACTGTTCAATAGAAGCCATCACTTTAAGAGTTAAGAGCTAGTGGTGACAAAACATGATATTGACTTTTATTTCATGGTAAATGTTTAACAACTGAGTCTGAAGGAGTCCTGATTTATAAATTGGCATTAGCCAATTTCTATGGTGGAAATACTCCCACCATGGCTCATTTCATGCAACCAAATGTTGGGAAAAGATACTTATGATGGAAACTTTGAGTTCATGAACTGGTCCTAGCACATCATATCATTAACCCTCTATTTCTGGACTTCCACTATCTACATGATGTGTAGATTTACATAATATATAGAGTTACTTTTCTAAATTAATTCACTTTGTAAGAGATCATTAAACTGGTTTCAACCCAGATATCCAGTGCAAAAAATTATCAGTGCAATGAGGACATAACTTCAGATGGAATAAATTAGTGAATTACCTAAGTAAACTTGGAGAAACACTTCAAATGACATTTGAGGAAGAACTAAAAACGTAAAAAAACCCAAAGCCCCAAAATCACTTTTTTTCACTTAAAAATTTCTTATTATTAATTTCTTTTTTGGCTACTAAGTTCATCCTTAGCTAACATTTTCTTCTTCAAAACTGTTATTCTTAGCTGTCTACTGGTTTGCTGGTCCACAAGGCTGGTCTTCTGAAATTATCTATAATTTTTACCTCTCCATTACCCCTGTTACTTTACTCACTAGTAAANATCAGATAGCAGTGGGTGGAGTGAATGCAAGGTGGGGACACGGAGATTGCCAGTGCAGATGATGCTTTCTAGAACTCTGTGAAGGGAGAGGACACTGACCTGCAGGGAGACGTGGAGGGCAGGAAGAGTATGTTGATGGCACCCCAAAGATGTCTGAAATGTCTTGTCCAAAATGGACTTCATGAATGGTCCCACCACTCAGGAAACCAAGCAAGTGGGATTGCCCACTGTCGCCCACCCGCCAACCCAGCCCTAAGCAGTCAGTTCCCCAGCCCCATTTGTTCCCACTGCTCAGGGTCTCTGCAGTCCACAATCTTTATGCCAGAGTTCCAACAGCAGTGCCATCAGCACCCTGGACTGGATAATTTGGGACAAGACGGTGTGTCCTGTGACCTGAACGATCTTCAGTAGCTCCCGGATGCCAGTAGCATGCTCACCTATTTATGTGCAGTCATGACGATCAAAGCCACCTTCCAGGGGTTTCTCTGCTAGGCCGGCAGTTAAGAATCCGCCTGCCTGTGCAGGGGACGTGGGTTCAATCCCTGGTGCAGGAACTAAGATCCCACATGTCACGGGGCAACCAGGCCTGTGCACTGCAATTACTGAAGCCTGCGTGCCTTGGGGCCCAAACTCTGCAAACCTCAATGAGAAGCCAACACATGGCAACTGGAAAGTAGCTCCCACTTGCCTCAACCAGAGAGAGCTCATCTGTAGCAACAAAGACCCAGTGTAGCCAAAAATTAATTAATTTTTAAAAAGTATTTTAATTGTCTCTAGATACTGTCAAATGTGTCCAAGGGGGCAAAAATCAGCCCTGGCTGAGAACAGCTCTGGGCCCTATGGAGACTCTTTCAGATCTTTAAACCATTTCTGGTCATGATTAGTCTTTGCTCTCTCTACCATCTTTCCCACACCCAGCCCTTGACCTTGTCACCCTTTACCTATCTGTGTGCTTTCCCCCACCCTTCACTCAATTCAGCTCTGGGACCATGTTTATCCTGCTCAGTATTATATCTCTAAAGCCTAGCACCTTGACTGGTACACAGATGGCTCTGTGTGTGTGCGTGTGTGTGTGTGTATGCACACGCACGTGTGCATGCATGTATGCATGTATGTATGTACATCTTGAATGAGTGAGTGAATGAATGAATGACTCCTGCCCTGCCTTTCAGATCTTTCCCAGTTGGCTCCTGGACTAATGGACCAGCCTTCTAGAATGGCGTCTACAGTTGGCCACACAGCATCCTGAGCATTTGTTTTCCGTCACTTGTGATCAGAGACTTTGTTGAGAACTGAGTGAGATGACTGGACCTTCACCTTGTCAAAGGCCATAGGCTTACACAACTTGAAGCAACATCACGTGCTCCCAGAAGACTCCTGCCTCCCAAGACAAGCACTGAGAAGCCACGAGTCTGACCAAGACCAGTCCAGCTTGAATTCTTTCCGTGCCTCTTCCTCACCTCCAGAATGAAGCTTTAACTCAGCTGCAGACACAGGCCCTTCAATACTCAGCCTTACCCTAAAGGATCTGGGCTCTTGGACAGCCAGTCTTGGTCTCTATCTAAACTGCTCAGCACAGCTTTCCAGTCTTAGCCACTGGGGACAGTTCAATGTGCCACTCAAATGACATCCTTTCCCTGCCCTGGAGTGTCCCATCTCTGATATGCTCCTAAGAGTAAAAATAACCGTGGTTTCCTGATCCACTTTTCCCCCAACACTGGGAACTATGGGAGGTCAGGAGTCATAAGTAACTCACTGCTATATCTTCAGAACCTGCTCCAGGGCTGCTGGGTAGACTCTCTCAATAAACAGTGCTAGACACGATGTCCCCTCACCATCTGTTCCTCATTCCCCCTGAATTTTGCTTGGTGGCCTATAAGGTTCCAGGGAGCAGCTTTAACCCCAGACTCCAAAGGAATAGAGTCAGCTTTAGACAGAAGCCAACTCTGACAAGGGCAGAACAGAAAGAGAATGCAAAGTCTTGGTGACCTAACTGAGGAGCTGGATCAGCCCTGGCCTGAAGCCAATCCTTCTGAAAGTTTCATTTCTATAAAGCCATTATAGTCCTTTTACCAGTATAAGTAATGGTTTCTATTATCTGCAATTCAAAGCAGCAAGAAAAAGCAAATGAATAGAATAAAGGAAAAAATTAATGAGTGGGCACAGTGTTGCCGCAAATTCATTTAATCCAGGTGACAGTGCCATGTATGCATGTATTTCCTCCAGCCTTCTTGCACCTGTAAGAAAAAGAGAACTTTCTATCCAAGATAACACCCTCCCCTCCTTCTCCAGAAGCTGGTTCCATTAATTATCCCATTTTCTCTCTTGTATGTTTGATCTTTCCATCCCTAGTGGATTCCTCCTCCCTACCTTCAAACATTCTCAGGTCTCCCCAGACACCCCAAAGCTTTCTCAGCACCTCCTGAAGCTGCAGGCCCACCTCTTCCTTTTACCCCCAGTCCTCTCCATGGAATCACTGATCCACCACCTCCATGGTGGATATTCATGGAAGACTCATAACCCAGAAGAGATGGGTGACCCTGGTCCCCGCTGCCTGTTCTGTGCAAGGTGTGGCCACATGGCTCCAGGGTTCAGGGCTGGCCACCCAGGTTCACAGGGCCCACAGGAAGCTGGACACTGAGGGCACCATCCGTCAGACCCTCTCCTGAAGAGAGAACCACTCTGTGTTCCAGATGTAACTCCCTCATCCAGGAGGGTTCAGGCCATCAGCCCCCCCCCAGTCACCCCTAGCCCCGCCAACCAGGTGGGATGAGGCAGGGCCTGTCTGGGTCCCAGCAGGCAGGGAAGAGCCAGAGGGGCTGGAAGGCTCACTCTGGGGCCTTGGGTCCTGGGCCATGGGAACAGCTCATAGCTGGAAACAAGAGAAGCCCTCCTGGGTAACAGGCGAGGAGGCCACCAGGCTGAGCTCCAGAGCTCCAGCCCCTCCGACGACAGAGGCAGAGGCCTCTATTTTGGAAACAATGCTTTCATATTCTGGTTTTTCTCTAAGTGTGCTCCTGCTGCTCCTGTAGATGAAGCCTGATCCCTGCCAGAGCTGTCAGACCAACGGCTAATGAGATGCTCGGATCACAAGAAAAGGGTGCGTTTGTCCGGCCCAGAGCAGGGTGAGGAAACACGGAGAGAACCCCAATTCATCCCAAGAGTACAGGAGACAAGGTCTCAGCCAGGAATCCAGCAGCTACCCCTGCCTGGAGAGTTTCTGGGGCTCCATGTGCCTAGGTGAAACCTCTTCCAGGCATGGTGCAGGTAACTGCCCACCCAAGCAGAGAGAAGTGTGGGCGAGAAAGAGGAGACGCCAGAGGGAGGAGGACGCAGGACAGGGGACAGAGTCCGGGAGCAGAACATGCTGGGTCTCCAGGCAGGCCGACACTAAGCCTCAAAGCCCAGGCCACCCCCACCTTTCTCGTCAAAAGATCACAGCTCCAGCAGGCCCACTGAGCAGAGACGGCACACCCCACACCCCCGCCCAAACAGACCCATCCCCTGCTGGGTCACCCTACTCAGCTGCCACAGAGACACGCACCAAAGCTTTGTGGTTCCAACTGTTTTATACTGAAATACACATGGGCTGATCCCAAATGGTTCGGTTCAGAAAGAAATGATGACAGCGGGTGATCGCAGGGCTCAACGTCGCCAACACTTGGTGCGTGTGCCAGTCCATCTGCCCAGCCCAGCAGGACGGTCAGGCTTGAACATCTGGAGGAGCTATACCGAGCAGGGCAGCGGAGGAAGCCAGTCCTGGGCCCAGGAGTCCTCAGCTGAAGGGCTTCACCAGCTTCATGGCAGCATAGTTCTGGAGAGAGGGAGGGAGGAGGCAGGGACAGGTGGTGACAGTTGTGGGGGAAAGGAGCTGGGCGAGGACTCAGCCACCTGCCTGCGCCTCGCACTCACCACCCCCGCCACACTCCACACTCCACACTGCAGCCTCCAGCCTCGCTGCCACACCAGTCCACACTCTCCTGGGGGCCACGGCACTCAGTCTTCTCCCCCATCAACCAGGGCACACTCCCAGCGTCCGCTCTGCCCAGGGGACTCTGCCCCGCACCTTCAATCAGACAGGTGGCCCGAAGGCGCGGCGGGGATTCTCCCCACCCCTCTCCCAGCTCCCCACACACAGGACCCCAGGCTCATTGGCCACCATGCTCCTGCCCCAGAAGCAAAGAGAGAGGCGAGGGCAGGGGTGGTGTACAAGGATGACCCACAACAGAGGCCAGCCCTGGAGACGGGTCACCCCTGATTAAGCCCTGGCTGCTGCACGACTGACAGGAATCTCCCCTCCCCACTCCTCCCCCCAAAACCATGAAAACACACACAACACCACACAGGGCTCCTAATTGGGACAGCATGTTCCCCAGCGCCGCCCGGGAAAGCCAACTCTGGAAACAAAGCCGCCGCTCCTTCCCCGCCAGCTTGCCTCCTGCCTCCCCACGCTGGCCCTGCTCCCGGCGGCCTCTGGGGGGGAGCTGGGGGGAAACAGACAGGCTGCCCTCCTGTCCCCCTCCCGGGGGAATTTCCAAGGTGGTGGGAGATTAGGTCTACGCGGGGGAGATGGCAGCCCTGGCCCCGGGCCCCTCTCCACCAAGGCCTCTGCCCCCAAAGCCTGCAAGCTAGGCGAGGGGCACGGGTCTGGCACCCACCCGGTGACCAAGCCACTTGCACATGCCCAGCTTGTGGCAAAGGACTGCAGGTGAGAGCATCAGCAGCCTCAGGTCCAGGCCGCCCCTTTGGCCCCAAAGCCTTCGCCTGGGAGCCGCGCCCGCACACCAGCCCTGGGAGAGAAGGCAGGGCCAGCATTTGAAGAGGACAATTCCCAGAAGATCTCAAAAGATTCAGATGCTGCTGGCTGGGGACCCAGGAGACAGGGAAAAGGCTCTGCCCAGGTCTGCCCACGGGGTCTGGGGCTATGACCGCCCCTGAGATGAGAAAGGGTGGCAGGCTGGAAGTGACCGGAAATCTTCCCTCTGTCTCCCAGCCAGGCAGCTGGGACCTCCTTCCCCCTTCCCCAGGTCCCTGAGGCCAGTCTGCTGCCCAAGTGCCTTGCAGGGTGGGGCCTGGCTGGCCAGGGGCAGGCCCAGGCATAGCCAGGAGATGGGCATTTTACTTGGGGCCGGGCCCTGCCCTCCCCGTGGCTCTTCAGCAGAAGGCTGGCTTGACATGAAGCCCCCTCCCCACATCGCTCCCCTCCGCACAGTGCTGGTCACAGCAGGTCAGTGCTGACCCAGCCCAGCCCTGCCTCATGCCGATGGGGGTCCCGGCCGAGGCCACTCAGGGAGTCCCTCGTGACTCCACATGGAGCTCCATCTCACACAACAGTGATGCTCAAACCAGAATGCTTGAGGCAGATTCTCCCCAGCAGACCTGGAGCGGGCCGGGGCTCTGCAGTTATCCCTGGTGCTGCTGCAGCTCACTTCTCCGACCACCTGCTCGGGAGCGTGGGGGTGCGCTAGCTCGCCTTGCCTGCACTCCCTGGCCCGGCCTCACCGTGGAGCGCCAGGCTGTATCCTGTTCTCCCTGGCGTCACTGTGTCTCCTCGTGGACCGCCAGCTTATCAGACCACCAGCCTCACCACCCTCTCCATCACCCACAGAACTCACCCTTGGTTCCCGGACACAAAGTCTTTGCCTGAACCAAATGGTGGCTGGGCAGGAACGACATGAGAGGAGGTGAGCCTGAGGAGAGGCCGGGCGAGGGGCACTGTGCCCCCCCCAGCCTGACCACCTGGGCCTGCCCCAGGGGATGAGACACGGAGCTGGAGTCCTGGGCCTGACCCCTGAGCCCAGGTCACTGCCAGGGCAGCTAGGCTCTCTTCCAGGGCCCAGTAGCTAACCCCGTATTAGCAGCTGTAATTTGTCTTCTTTCACTAAGAGGCCGCCCAAACCAAACAAGCCTGACCCCCATAACCTCGCCCACCCCTGAGCCTCAGGTCTATCTGCTCGCTAAGACTCAGAACAGTCTCAGCCTGCTCAAAGGGCCTGGCCCTCAGCCCAACCCAGAGCCACCCCGGCTCTAGACCCTCCTTGGTGACTCGGGGCCCAGAGTGTGCCAGGGCCTGAGTGTCTGAACCAGAGCTCCCCTCCACTACTCCCACCGTTCATGGTATCAGGGCCTGAAGGGGATGCTATGCCATTTTAACTGTCTTCCTCAGGAGGCTCTCTGCTGGTACCAGGCCTTGCCCGCTCGCTGAGAGGCGCTTGGGACCCCTCCTTCTCCTGGAGGACTCAGAGAGCAAAGAGCTCACGGGTGAGTCATTCCACGGCCCACTGCGGGGACCGTGCGTGTGGCCGGCGGCCTGGTGCTGACCAGGGCTGTGGCTGGAACCCCAGCCAGGGAGCTGTAGGCAGACGGCCCTGCAGCCCTGAGCTGGTCCCTCCCCTCTCTGCGTGTCTGTTTCTTTCCATTCAAGTCAGGGTGACGTGGAGTTGATCATTCCGTTCCTCTACTTGTACATGGATTTGAAATTTTCATATTAAAAAGTTTTAAAACTTTAGAAGAGATCGAAACTCAGGTATCAGCCTGGCAATCTGTGATCCCTTCAAGGTCTGAGGTTCTAGAGACGCTCAGGTGCTGCCATGAGGACCCAGGAAGCCTGGGCAGGGGAGAGAGCTCCAGATTCTCCTCCTTTGGGAGGGGCCCGCGGAGCGGCCCTGGTTGCTCTGTCAGGCATCAGCTGGCTTCTCAGGCACTCAGCAGGGAGAGGGGCCCAGTGTTCACTGTGTCAGGGAGAGCCTCCTGGAACACCCCCTCCTCACTCACACCCCACCCCAGGCCACCCCACTGCAGGAAACAGGCACACGTCCAGGTCCCCAGGTGGACCCCGAGCCCCTCTCCAGGCCCTCAGCAGGCGCCATCCTCACAGACACAGGGCCTTCCCCTGTTCTCTGCCATCCACACCTTCCCTTCCCTTCCTGACCAAGCTCCAAGCCCTCCTTCCAGCAGCTTCTCCTGCCCACGCCTGCCCAAGGGCCTCATCTTCTTGATTACACAGCCCGTCAGGGGCTTGCTGAGCACATGTGTCTCCCCATTAAGGGCAAGAACTCAGAACTCCCCAAGGGTCTCCTACCAGACTGGGGACCCCCAGAGCAGGGCCTNGTCTGAGTCTGATCTGGAAAAGGAGAACTTATCCAGACACTATATTTCATTGGAGAGGACTGACTATTCTAATATGGATATCATCAGGCTATCATTTGCAGAGTTAAAACTATGGATACTATGGATACCAGGGCTTCCCTGGTGGCTCAGTGGTAAAGAATCTGCCTGCCAATGCGGGAGACATGAATCCAGTCCCTGATCTGGGAAGATTCCACATGCCATAGAGGAACAAAGCCTGAGGACCACAACTACTGAACCTGTGCTTTAGTGCCCAGAAACCACAACTACTAAAGATGGTGTGTCCTAAAGCCCACGCTCTGCAGCAAGAGAAGTCGCTGTAATGAGAAGTCCAGGTGCCACAACTAGAGAGTAGTCCCCACTTGATGCAACTAGAAAAAAGCCCTAGCAGCAAAGAAGACACAGTGCAGACAAACTTAAAAAAGAAAAGGAAAGAAAACCTACAGATATCATGCTATGAATAAAGTGAATAAACAATGAGAAAAATGTTACTTCATTGGTTAACTTTTCACCCCTGACTACTAAGGGGAGCAAGTCCTCTGAAAAGCCTTCACACATAGTTTTTTCTCTCTTTCCTTTGCATTTTCAACAATGTACTGTGTGTGGTAGGTGTGGGTATAGGGCTACTGGATTCACCAAGACTCTGGGAAAATAAATGGAATACTCAGTGACTTGACCCACATTATATTTGCAAAAAGACTTTCTCCAAAACACATTTTGAAAACACTTTCAAAAGTCAATGGCAAAGAAAGAATTTTAAAGGCTGCCAGGGAACAACGTATGACACCTTCCAAGGAAACTCCATTAGACTATCAGCAGATTTCTCAACAGAAACTTAATAGGCATGGAGGAGGGGAGAAGGATGAAAGTATCATTTTCAAGATACTGAAAGATAAAAGGTGTCAGCCAAGAATACCCTACCCAGCAAAATTATCATTCGGCTATAAAGGCAAAANCAGATTTCTCAACAGAAACTTAATAGGCATGGAGGAGGGGAGAAGGATGAAAGTATCATTTTCAAGATACTGAAAGATAAAAGGTGTCAGCCAAGAATACCCTACCCAGCAAA
The DNA here is from genome assembly GCA_006410875.1 of Neotragus pygmaeus. Lineage (NCBI taxonomy): Eukaryota > Metazoa > Chordata > Mammalia > Artiodactyla > Bovidae > Neotragus > Neotragus pygmaeus. Next base: position 21,579 of record SJYV01024200.1, on the reverse strand, counting down.
ATTATCATTCGGCTATAAAGGCAAAATAGGGAGTTTTCTCAGACAAAAGTTGAGGAAGTTCATCAAGTTTCAGTAACTTTTCCTGCATTACATAAAATGTCAAAAGAACTTCGTCTACTGGAAACAAAAGGCAAAACTTTGAGTAGATAATGACAGACATAATCAGGAAGTTAAAGATTTATATCAAAATAGGTTTTTGAAAAAAACACTTTATTATAGAGACTTCCCTGGGAGTCCACTGGTTAAGACTCCAACGTAGGAGGTACAGGTTTGATTCTTGGTCCAGAAACTAAGGTCTCACATGCTGCCATAGGATGCAGCCAAATAAATAAATAAAAACACTTTATTGTAGCATAAATGTTAAAAGGAGAAGTATTAGATTTCCTCATTTGCATCCATTGTTTTTAATTTGAGAAACAACCCTCTGACTGCTTGTCATGGGGTTTGATGGTAACTCTTGTGGTTTCAGATCTTAGGTTAAGCTTCAGGATTATTCAGTCTGAACGTCAGGTTTCATAACATCAATTCCAAACAGGCCAATATTACTATGACATTTTAGTATTTTGCTGAGAGAAGTTTAGCTGAATTTCAGAATGAATCCCATGGTTTTTCAAATCCATAGTGTTTGGCACTGCAATTTCCATGGGTCCTTGTTGGCAAAGACTATTTTTGGTGACTTTGATTCCAAAGAATAAAACATAGAAATTATTATCAAACTAGGAATTTTGCCCCAGTTGGCTGAGTTCTACAACTACAAGGCTCTTCTTTCAGTCTGCCTCAGGCATTAGTGACATTCAGAGGCTGTACCATCTTGGATTTTATCTCTGAACCTTGCTATAGTTCAGTGAATATCTGTTCTTTATCTTTGTGGTACTATAGGTCAACATGGATTGAAGTAGTTACTTTGCTGTGTGAGTTATGAAAGAATCTGGCACCTCCAACTGTTGTGCAGGCAGAAAATGACCAGATGAGGAAAATGAAAGTTGCTCAGTCATGTCCAACTCTTTGTGACCCCATGGACTGTATAGTCCATGGAATTCTCCAGGCCAGAATTCTGGAGTGGGTAGCCTTTCCTTTCACCAGGGGATCTTCCCAAGCCAGGGATCAAACCCAGGTCTCCCACACTGCAGGTGGATTCTTTACCAGCTGAGCCACAAGGGAAGCCCAAGAATACTGGACTGGTTAGCCTATCCCTTCTCCAGTTCAGTTCAGTTCAGTCACTCAGTCGTGTCCGACTCTTTGTGACCCCATGAATCACAGCACACCAGGCCTCCCTGTGCATCACCATCTCTTGGAGTTCACTCAGACTCATGTCCATCGAGTCAGTGATGCCATCCAGCCATCTCATCTTTGGTCGTCCCTTTCT
>SJYV01024200.1:0-16531 GCA_006410875.1 Neotragus pygmaeus | reverse complement strand
CATCAAGAGGCTTTTTAGTTCCTCTTCACTTTCTGCCATAAGGGTGGTGTCATCTGCATATCTGAGGTTATTGATATTTCTCCCAGCAATCTTGATTTCAGCTTGTGTTTCTTCCAGTCCAGTGTTTCTCATGATATACTCTGCATAGAAGTTAAATAAGCAGGGTGACAATATACAGCCTTGATGTACTCCTTTTCCTATTTGGAATCAGTCTGTTGTTCCATGTCCAGTTCTAACTGTTGCTTCCTGGCTTGCATACAGATTTCTCAAGAGGCAGGTTAGGTGATCTGGTATTCCCATCTCTCTCAGAATTTTCCACAGTTTATTGTGATCCACACAGTCAAAGGCTTTGGCATAGTCAATAAAGCAGAAATAGATGTTTTTCTGGAACTCTCTTGCTTTTTCCATGATCCACCTATCCCTTCTCTTCTAGATGAGGAAAACTGCCACAAATTTGTAGAGGTAGGCAAGTCAATTCACAGACATGGAAGGTCCTTTGAAATCAAATTCCACTCTCCTTAGGAGGGAAACAGCCCTTTGAAAGCTAGTTTATCCAAAACTATTCCACACAGTTTCATGTGGATCACCTGGAAGTCTGCTAACCTGCTTTGCTAAGACATAGGTGATAACCACAAAATAGCCTATTTGCCATTCTAGCTCACCTTCATAGACCTGAAAACTATTAGAAACACTGACAATTTAAGTGTTGAACTCTTTAACAGTGGTGTCATGAGATAATCACCAAATCTGACTCTTAGCAGATCCTCAGAAAAGTTCTTTAAAAAGTTAAATAAAATAAACTGTTAGAGGGTTCAGCAGAGTGGTATAGCAGAGGTGTGCTGATCCCATAATGCAGAAGCTGATGGATCAAAATCGCGCTCTGCTCTCTGTTTAGAGATTCCTAAACTGGTGGCTCAAACAGTAAAAAATATGTCTGCAATGCAGGAGACCTGGGTTTGATCCCTGGGTCAGAAGATTCCCTGGAGAAGGGAATGGCAACCCATTCCAGTATTCTTACCTGGACAATCCCATGGACAGAGGAGCCAGAAGGGTTACAGTTTGTGGGGTAGAAAAGAGTCAGACCCTTGAGCAACTAACACTTTCACTTTCAAGCTGTTTGAAGGAATAAAAGTTGGACCCTACATTGTTTATCTTAACCCTAAACTACTTTTAGAGTAGTTGTTGGATTGATAGGGAAATCCCTCCTCTCCTCCCGACCCCCGCCACACTTTGCCCTGTTATTAGCATTTTGTGTTGCTATGCAACTTTTGTTAAAACTGATGAGCTAATATTGATACTTTACTATTAAGCAAGGGCCATAGAGTGCAAAACATTCAAACTTTTAGTTGTAGAGCAGCTCTGTGCATACTAAAAAAATGCATATTGACATAAGAATCCACCATTACTGTATACATGATATAGAATAGTTTCACCACCCTGAACGTTCTGTGTGCTCCAGTATCCATCTTTCCCTTTCTTTCCTCTTCTAAATCCCTGGCAACATTGATCTTTTTAGTCTCTTTATATTTTGCTTTTTCCAGAATGTTATATAGTTGGAATCATGTATACAGTATGTAGCTTTTTAAGGTTGCTTTTTTCACATAGCAATATGCATTTAATTTTCCTCCATGGGTTTTCATATCCTGATAGTTTATTTCTTATCACTGAATAAGATTCTACTGATGGATAAAATTATGTCTCTGTATCCAATGAATCTCTATATTTATAACTTGGGTGGCTCAGTGGTAAAGAATTCACCTGCCAAGCAGGACTCAGGTTCAGTCCCTGGGTCAGGAAGATTCCCTAGAGAAGGAAGTGGCAATCCACCCAGTATTCTTGCCTGGGAAATCCTGTGGACAGGGGAGCCTGGTCGGCTACAGTCAAAGAGTCTCAAAGAGTTAGACACAACTTAGTGACTAAACAACAATTAGTAAAACTAGCATAAACATTCATGTGCAAGATTTTGTGTGGACATAAGTTTTCAGCTTATTTGTGTCAATATCCAAAAGCACAATCGCTGAATCTCTTACTAAGAGTATGTTTAGTTTTGTAAGAAACCCCAAACTATTGACCAAAAAGAACAGTACCATTTTGCATTCCCAGGACTCATGAAGGAGAGATTCTATCGCAACATTCAATGTTGTCACTGCTTTGAGTCTAGCTATTCTGATAGGTATGTAGGAGAACCTATTAGTTTTTTTTTTAGTTTGCAAGTCCAAATGACAAATACTTTTCATATGCATATTTTCCAGCTGAGTACCTTCTTTGGTAAAGTGTTCAAGAATATTTCTTTCTGTATTTCCAGAGGATAAAAGTGGGACTCAAAAATTAAGGACCAGTCCCTGGTCATACAACTGCACACTCTAAAGTCACAATGAGCAGAAAACTTTCTGGCTTCCAGTATAGAGACTTGTCCCCTAGCCCCTCTTAAGTCCAAGCACTGAAGTTATATTTCCATTAAAATACAGTAACAAGGACCAAGAACTTAGACCTTGTCCTATAAGATTGCAGTTTATTCCTACAAATGATAATATATTTTCTACTCAAGATAAGTTTCCAACCAGTAACAAGAGTATGAGGCAAAACCCAGGTGCAGTGTTTCTCATCCAGCACTCAGCTGTGAAGGAAAGTTACACGGCTCAATATCGCCTGAAGTTAAAACTTCCCTCCAGGTCCTCCTCACCATTCTATGCAAAACAAAGAACTCTCTCACCCGAAGGGAAAAAAATGGACTTTAAGATTGATTGTGACCAGCTCCCAGCCCGTCCAGCCTCTGGCTGATCTCCAGAATTCCTTGCCCAAACATTTAAGAGATAAGTACTCCAAACCTTGGAGAACAGGTGCCCTTAAGACAGTATATTTCCACATATGTGCCTATATATACTTACTCTTTTCTTGGGTTAGTGCAGCAGCTCACTAATCTGACTGCTGCCCCTTCTTGCCACATTAAAGATGATCTGTTTCTGTAAAGTGCCAGTCTGGTTCTTTTTCTGAACCTCACCTTCTCTAACTCCCTTACCCTACATTTTTTGGTGCAGAAACCACGGAGGTTGTGTCCTTCTCATTCTCCACGGCCAGCTCTTTGGAGTGTGGAAGCCTGCTGAGCTCACTTTCCCACCCGGGCTTTCAAGATCTCCTCAAGAGGACGCCCTGTGCCTTCGTAAGTGGTACAAGTCCTGTGTGAGGGCTTTATTGGTTTTCCACGTAACCCGAGGTATATTGGTCTCTCCCTCTCTCTCTCTCTCTCTCTCTTTTCTCTACACTTTCTTTTCCAAGAGACCGACCAACTCCAGGACAGAGGCTTTTTACCATTCGACCTCCATCCACCCACCACGAATTCTCGCCTGACCCAGTAGCCCAAATAAGCTTGGACAGTACTCCAGGGCACCATAGACTATCCTCCTTTCTGGGTTCCCAGAGAACCCTCTGGCCAAAAGGCCCCTGGGGAGGTACGTGGAGGACGCCCCTCCTTACTTCAGAGCCTCTCTCTCTTTCTTTGTCTGGTCAAAAAATTACGTGACGACCTTTTCTCTCGACCGGACAATCGCTAGCCATTTGCTATGGGGTCAAGCCAATCTGTCCCACTCTCCCTTGGCCTGCGTAAAATGAAACCTCAAACCTCTATTCTTGACCGATCTCAAGGTTCATAAACTCAAGTCACTTTGCACTCAAACTTGGCCTCAGTACAAACTGGATAACCAAAACCACTTGCCTGAGTTTGGGACTTTCGATTTCACCGTTTTATCAGATCTCACTAACTTCCTCAAATGGAATGGCAAATGGTCAGAGGTCCCATATATTCAAGGCTTCTGGGACCTTAGAAGCCATCCTTCTCTTTGCAAAGACTGTTCTACCTATCAAATCCTCCTCTGCTCTCTCTCCCCCTCCATTACAAAAGAATCCAAATATAAAGCCCCCCAAAGGCCCCCTAAACCACCAGCTCCCGATTTTGACTTGGCAGATGAGCCTCCTCCCTACCGCCCAGAGAGAAAGCTTCCAGAGAAGAGACCTCATCCTCTAGCCCCAAAGAGATTTCCATCCCCCCTCCATTGGCCAGGACCTAAAGCAATTACATGTTTCCTCTCAGAGAGGTAGCGGGACCAGAGGGCCCTACACGGGTTCATGTGCCTTTCTCAATTTCTGATATGAACCAAATTGAGGAAAAATTGGGATCCTTTCCAGAAAATCCTACCAGATACAAAAAAGAATTCCTCCACCTTACACAAGCATATCATTTAACCTAAAATGATCTTTATTACATCCTAAATGCCACTTTAACCCCTGATGAAAAGGAATGGATATGGCAGGCAGCCCAGGCTCACGCTGATCAGCTCCATAAACAAGACAGGACTAATCCGGTGGCTGATGAGCCAGGGTGGATATATCAAGCAGGTGATGCCGGCATCCAGTACCTGCATCATATGATTACCTGTTTACTAGAAGGAATGCTAAAAAGCTTTCACATTCATGTTAACTACGATAAGATTAGAGAAGTGACTCAAGAAAAAGATGAAAATCCTGCTCTTTTTCTTTCATGGCTTACTGAGGCAGTCCAAAAATACACTAATCTAGATATTTCCACCCCCATCAGACTTCTGTACCTACACGTCCAGTTCATAAGCCAGTCAGCCCCAATATTCACTGAAACTAGGCAAGTTAGAGAAGGGCCCTGAAATCCCTCAGTGAGATCTCCTAGAAATAGCCTTTAAAGTTTTCAACAATAGGGAGGAAGAAGCGAAAAAAGAAAAAGAAAAGAAAAGAAAGGCCAAATATGCTTTATTTGTTGCAGCTATCCAAGAAAAAAATTCAACCCCTTTGGCCCATCAATCTGGGCCCACCCGTATGGGACCTAACCCTCCAGGCCCCTACTTTAGATATAACCAAACGAGACACTGGGCTAGGTCTTGCCCAAATCCCCAGCCACCCACCAAACCCTGCACCACCTATAAACAATAGGGCCACTGGAAAATAGATTGTCCTCAGACACTACCCACCAAATCTCGAGGTCCACCCCAGGCCCAACAACAATGGGCCAGGAGAGAGACTCAGGCAAGCCCTGGCAACCCAGACCATGGTTCCTTGGATGAAGTGAGAGTTATTCCAGTGATGGAGCCCAAGCTCCAGACCCCAAGTCCACCCCATACAGATGGACTCAGAGCTTCTGGTAATTGGCACAGTGGCTGGACACAAAGTTTCATTCTTAATAGACACTGGAGCGGCCTTTTCACTTTTAACCTTCTTTAAGGGCCCTCTCCAACCTTCAGAAGTGCCCATCGAAGGGGGTCTCACGTGTCCCTTTTTATCCCCAAATATCTCCTCCTCTCCTTTGTTCCTTTGACAAAACAACACTAACATATTCTTATATAGTAGTTCCTCATTGCCCAATGGCATTGATGGGACGTTATCTTCTAGCTAAGCTACAAACTGTTATAAACCTCTCATTCTTAGATCCCATATCGATTCTTTGCATCCAAATGGCACCCAAACCCCTGGCCAGCCCTCACTCCCAAAACCTGCCCCCTGACCTTCCCCTGATAGATCCCCAGGTCTGGGACACTGATGCCCTGTCGGTAGCCCAACACCATTCTCCCATACAGGTCTTTCTTAAAAATCCCTCTCAAGAAATAACCCAAACTCAATATACCCTGACCACAGAATCCCAACAAAGACTTAAACCAATAATCTCCCGACTGTTTAAAGCCGGTCTTTTGCAGCCTATCTATCCTCCTCATAATACTTCTATACTGGCGGTCAGAAAGGGACCCCACTCCTGACATCTAGTTCAAGATCTTCACAAGATCAGAGGCCATTATACTCATATACTACATGATCACTAACCCCTACACCCTTCTCTCACATATTCCCCCTGACAACTCTATTTCCTGGTATTAGACCTCACAGATGATTTCTTTACTATACCTCTACATCATTCCTCACAGCCCCTATTTGTCTTCACCTGGACGGATCCAGACACATATCAATCTGAACAGTTAACTTGGACTGTTTTACCACATGGGTTTAGAGATAGCCCTCATTTTTTCAGTCAAGCCCTTCAAAGGGACCTACAAACTTTAGACCTAGGCTCTACTACCTTACTCCAATATGTAGACAATTTTTTGTTATGTAGTTCCTCTTGCTATAACTGCCTAGTCCACACTGCAAAGGTATTAAATGCCCTAGGCAACTGGGGCTACAGAGCCTCACTCTCCAAAGCATAAATTGCTTCCACCACTGTCAGTTACATGAGATTACTTCTCATGCCCACATCCAAAATAATCCCAGCTCAGAGACTTCAAGCCTTGACACAGACCCCCAGGCCCCAAACCAAGAGAACTTCTTCCTCTATTAGGTCTCTTAAACTTCTTCCAAATATGTGTCCCAACATTTGCCCTCAAAAAATCTCTCTACCAAGCTACCTGAGAAAACAGATGAACCCTATTGGCCCCCACTTTTCTCCACACCCTAGTTCAGACTCTTATTAAACATTTACTACAGGCCCCTTCTCTTTACTTACCCGATTACACCAAGCCTTTTTTCCTTTTTGTATTCTCTACAAGGACATGCCTTAGGGATTCTGTGCAAAAAAGGGGGAGACATATGGGGGCCTCTAGCTTACTTATTTAAACAACTCGCTCTCATCATGCTCAGATGGCCACCTTGACTCCAGGCCTTAGCTGCAACCACCCTCTTAATACCTGAAGCCCAAAAACTAACCTGAATGCTCCTCTAAGTATATGCTTTCCTCATTCCTTCAAAGATTTATTCTCTCATCGGGCTTTCCTTTCTCTGCCCCCTGGTTGACTACAAAGCCTCCAGGCATACCTCCTCGACCCATTCCTTTCTTTTATGCCTTTTAAACCTCTTAATCCTGCTAGCTTACTCCCTACATCAGATCCAAAAGCAGAACACTTATCTCATGACTGTGTTCAGACCTTAGATATGACACTTATCCATTTGAATATATAACTGATCAGCCCCTTACTGACCCCACAGTCCCATCCTAGTTTATAGACAGCAGTGCCCAGAAACAAGTCCTATTTGGGGCTGGATCCACTATAGCCTGAGCTTCCCTGGTGGCTCAGATGGTAAAGCGTCTGCCTACAATGAGAGAGTGGAGAAGGCAATGGCAACCCACTCCAATACTCTTGCCTGGCAAATCCCATGTGCGGAGGAACCTAATAGGCTGCAGTCCATGGGATCACTAAGAGTCGGACATGATTGAGCGACTTCACTTTCACTTTTATGCATTGGCGAAGGAAATGGCAACCCACTCCAGTGTTCTTGCTTGGAGAATCCCAGGGACGTGGGAGCCTGGTGGGCTGCTGTCTATGGGGTCACACAGAGTCGGACACGACTAAAGTGACTTAGCAGCAGTAGCAGCAGCACAGTGCAGGAGACCTGGGTTCAATCCCTGGGTCGGGAAGATCTCCTGGAGAAGGAAATGGCAACCCACTCCAGTATTCTTGCCTGGAAAATCCCATGGATGGAGGAACCTGGTAGGCTACAGTCCATGGGGTTACAAAGAGTTGGACACGACTGAGTGACTTCACTCACTCCACTTCAGACTATAGTCCAGGGACAGCCCGACAAAGTTATCCTTCCTTGCTTCATCAAGTCAGCCACACTCCCGGCTCACACATCCTCACAACAGGCTGAACTGATAGCTCTTACACAAGATTTGACCGTAGCCAAAGACCAAAAAATAAACATTTACACTGACTCCAAATATGTCTATAACACATTACATTTTAACATTATAATCTGGAGGGAGAGGGGACTCCTGACTCAGAAGGGCACACCTACTCTCAGTGCTTCTTCTATTTCTGAACTCCTCCATGCGTCTCACTCCCAAAAGAAGCTGCTCTGATATATTGCCGGGGACATCAGTGACATAGTCCTATCTCCTTTTATAACAATATAGTAGATCCCAAACAAAGCAGCAGGCTGCCTCTGTTAGTCCTGTCTTTCAGTTCAGTTCAGTTCAGTCACTCAGTCGTGTCCGACTCTTTGCGACCCCATGAATCGCAGCATGNTTTTTATGTGACTTGTAATCTTTTCTTTTTAAAGGAGGTGCTTGTCTAACTTCCATCTGTTGGGTCTAGTTCTGCCTTTCCTTAAATGCAGGGGCATTCAGGGATGTGCCGAGGAATGAATTAGTGAGCTTCAGTAATAGCTGAACCCTTCCTTCTCCTCATCCCAGTTTGCACCACAAAGTCCTGTCTTCTGTCTTCAAAATTTTTCTGAATATTTCCTTCTGTTTTATACAAAAAAATAAGTGATATTCAAAGTTTAAGGACCAGAACCTTGTCATACAACTATTCAATACATACTCTAAAGACAAGATGGGTAGCAAACTTCCTGGATTCCCGTCTAGTAAATTATCCTCTTTGTCCCTCTTACACTCAAGCACTGAAGACCATAGTTAGATAAAAATATATTACAAAAGCCAAGAATTGAAACCTTTTCCTGTAAGACTATAGCTTGTCTCCTCAAATGGCACTGAACTTTCCATTAGAAGAATTTTCCACGCAGAAATAGAAGTATAGGGCAAAACACAGTTGAAGTGTTTCTTCCCTGTGACCTACTAGGTATTCCGCAGTAGAAAAGCAATTCTCTCCCATTAGTTTTCAGTCACCTCATCTTTAGAAATTTTACCTCAAATACTTCTCTGGGTCATGTCTTTTTGGAAGGAGGAAATGGTTCTGGAATTAATCAAATATACAGAGAAACCTAGCCATTACAATCACCCTCAAAGCAAAGCAGCTGACAGTCAGTGTTCTTGACAGCTGAGCCTCACCTCTCCTGCCAAGCTGGGAAAGAGATGGAAACTGGAGGGGAACCCAGAGTAATCTGCAGGTGAGCACAGCCTCAGACCCTGATGCAGAGTGGAGACTGGATGCTCTTTTCCCTTTCACAGGGCATGGCTCTAGCCTGGTTAGTAGAATCACATGATCCTCCCAGAGTCACACAGGAGCTCAGTGCTTGACAATCCAAGTCTCTTCCACTCATGTCACATCCACTACAATTTATGTCAACCCACAACCACTACTCTTACCTCCTCAGGTGCATAGGTTCCAAATCCCAGGATAGGAATGAAGTGGCCATCATTAAGCTTCACCCTCTGGTATTTGGAATCCATTGCCTGTTGCTCTTCTGAGTAAGCAGACTCTATTTTTTCCTTCTGCCTTCACAGGTTATAAATAATATGAAGGTAACACCCCAGCTGCACTGTCCAATGTTAGCAGATACATTGTAGGAGGAGCTTGATTAAACCAATATCCACGGAGTAAGAAATAAACAAAGGATGTTAGCTTGTTTGCTTTTTTATCAGAATAATATTCCTATTATACAATGATATAATTAATTTCTTGGAAATTTTTACTTTATTTTTAAATTTTTTTAAAATTTTACTTTATTTTACTTTACAATACTGTATTGGCTTTGCCATACATCAACATGAATCTGCCGTGGGTGTACATGAGTTCCCAATCCTGAATCCCCCTCTCACCTCCCTCCCTATGCCATCTTTACTTTATTTTTTTAATAAGTAAATTTTAAATTCTGGATCCACTTACATTATTGTAAATTATTTCATGGGATTTGCTGAATAACTATTGACCATATGTTAGACTAGAAACCACATGTACCAATTTTTAAAATTTTCTAATTATGAAGCCCAACTTGAGCAAACATCAATTGAAACAATTATCTATATTACAGTGCATACACAAACGTACTTATACACACAATCACAGAATTTAAAGTAATGACTAATAAGGATTTCTCAAAATGCTAACACTTAATAAAGAATGAAAACATCAAATGAATATAAATTTGCCTTTTTATATATCCTACCAGCAAAATTATTTTGCTTATGGATGGGGGTGAAATCCTGAAAATGATGTGAAAATCAGACATTCTGGCAAAGATCTTATTAGAGGTTAGTTATTAATGGTTTTTACTGTGTACGATATGTTACCAGACTCTGTTCAAATCTTTTAGCTAGTTTGGTTGTTCAGTTGCTCAGTCATGTCTGACTCTCTGACCCCATGGACTGTAGCACGTCAGGCTTCCCTGTCCTTCACCATCTCCCGGAGCTTGCTCAAACTCATGTCCATTGAGTCATTGATGCCATTCAACCATCTCTTCCTTTGTCATCCTGTTCTCCTCCTGCTTTCAATATTTCCCAACATCAGGGTCTTTTCTAATGAGTAGGCTAGTTAGAGAACCTTTAAAATTGCCATGACGTAAATGATATTTTATGTAATTTGTTATCTTGCTCAACATTATTCATAAAAGGAAGACCTATAAGCAAGTTAAATTATAATATATCTGGAACAGTGAGGAAAACCATCAAGCATTGCTACAATGGAATATTGTGAAGCCAATTAAAATTTAACATGGAAATTAAAGTCAGCTAAAGAGTGAGCTATGAACTGCTGGGTTTTCCCCTGGAAGCATAAGGAAAGTTAAAGAAACTAGCTATAAACAAGCTATACAACCTCATAGGAGCTCTGGGAAACAGTCAGAGGAATACCTAGAGTGACAAATGAACCAGCTTCCCAGGTGATGGAGTGGTAAAGAATTCTCCTGCAATGCGGGAAACACAGGTTCAATCCCTGGGTTAGGAAGATATCCTGGAGAAGGAAATGAAAACCCATTCCAGTATTCTTGCCTGGGGAATTCCATGGACAGTGGAGCCTGGCAGGCTATAGTTCCATAGGGTCTCAAAAGATTCAGACACAACTCAGTGACTAAACAACAACAACAGACGAACACCCAATTAAGAAAAATTCAGAACAGAATGGCAGGAAATTTCATCATGTATTTACTCAACCTGATTGGGGCAATGCAGTCTTGTTCAGCTCCCAGTTGCCTCCCTCAAACCAGAATGATCACAGAAAACCTTATCTGCAATGTTCCAACCTACTTAGGGGCTGCCTGGAGACTGGTGACTGTTTCACTCTATGTTTTAAGCTTAAACTGAAGAGCAGCTGGGGTATCTCACTACAGGTGCAGGGGGATTATACATATGTGGGGCCAGGGACAAAGGATAAGGGTGGATTCATAGACTAGATCGTGTAAAATCCTGAGTAGAACGAGAGTGTGGATTTGGGGGACAGTAGGGCATTTCAAAAACGATAATAAATTCAAGAGAATCAAAAAGGTTCACATGCCAGGCAAGATTATGACTCAGAAATGAACCAAGTTGTCCTCAGTTTTCCTTTGGGCTGATCCCAGGACTAGAAGTATTCCAAGCAAACTAGTGAAGGACTGTCAGGACATGAAACAAATCTACCAGCAGTGAGTGTTTGCCTGTTGTTTCAAGTACCCAACTGTGAACACACACAGGAACACATACACACACATGAAATAAAGAGAGAAAGGAAAGAAGGAGAAAGAAAGAAAAAGGAAACCATGGTCCAGAAAAGAAAGAAAATAAACCGACTCTTCCGGAACAGTCACAGGAGCCACACTTAGCACACAGTGAGTGTCACACACTGTCCTGGGGAGGAGCTCCAGGTAGGACACTGAGCTCAGCTGCACCAGGAGCACATCAGGATCCCATCGTCTGAAAACACACAACACTAGCAGAAAGCCTTGTCCACACCAGGGCTGTAAAGAACTGTCCCCACGGAGCTGGGTGGAAAGGGAAGAGAAGCTGTCAGATCAGGACTGAGCCCCTGGAAGGGCCCCAGATGAGAAGGAGGAACAGGGGCTCAGAGGTCCTCCCTGGAAAGACCCGTGAACACCACACACTGGGTACCGCAGCCCTGGGACGACCTCAGGAGATCGCAGCCCCACAGCTGCTGTGAACCCAGGGGGACCCGCAGGAGGCATGGGAAACTGACTCCTCTCCTGAGACAAGCACCTGCTCCTGCTCCTGCTCCTGGAACAGGCTGAGGGGGCGGCAGGATACTGCTCAGACTCGGGCTGGTTTACTGGGCAGTCTGTGTGCCCCCCAGCCCACAGATGCCCCCTCAGCACCTCTGGATCCAGTTAACCCCCCCTGGGGCGAGGGCCATCTATGCTGGGCAGAGTGGGCAGTGCCCACACAAGGACACACCTGCAAGACATGGATGGATAACTAGTTTCATAGAAATGGAGAAAGTTAAACAAGTTGAAAAGACAGAGGAATTCGTCTCAAATGAAAGAATAAGAAAATAACACCTGCAAAATCAGCTAATGAAACAGATGTATTGCTTACCAAAGTAATTTACCAGAATCGAAAGTGTCAGTAATAAGAATGCTAACTGAACTAGGGAAAAGAGTAAATGAATACAGTGAGACTGTTAACAAGTAACTAAAAAATATTTTTAAAAATAACCAGTCAGAACTTAATAATGCAATAACTCAGGTTAAAAAAAAAACACTCTAGAAGGAATTAATAGCAGACTAGGTAATACAGAAAAATTTATAAGTGACCTGGAAGAGAGATTTATGTGAATCATGCATTAGCATTAAAAACAGCAAAAAGGGAAACAAACTATAAAAAAGAGAACAGTTTAAAAAGCCTCTTGGACAACATCAAGTGTACTATCATCCTTATGGTAAAAGTCCTAGAAGAAAGAGAGAGAGAGAAGAGGGTAGAAAAGGCCTTTGATGAAATTATGGCTAAAAATATCCTGAACCTGCAGAAGGGAAAAGCTATCCAGGTGCAAGATGCATAGAGAGCCCCAAATAAGATAAAACCAAAGAGGCCCACACCAAGACACATCAAAATTAGAAAGGTAGAAGTTAAAGAGAGGAGTCTAAAGGCAGCAGGAGAAAAATGATGAGTCACATACAAGGAAAAAGACACCAGGCTGTCAGCTGATTATTCTGCAGAAATTAGGCACAACAGTGTGGCGTGATGTTTCTAAAGTACTGAAAGGAAAAAATCTACAACCTAGAATACTAGGAAATAGATCCAATAATGTATAATAACTCTAAATGGAGTATAATCTATAAAATAGTGAATCACTCAGATGTACATCTGAAATAATAGAATATTTTGTCAACTATAGTTCAATGAAAAAGACAAGAATGTTTGCTTTCCTGATCATTAAAATCATACATACAAATTACAGAATTTAGGGGAAGAAAGGAGAGGTTAGAGAATAAATATAACCTACAATTAGCCTGTTGTGATTAGTCACTCAGTCGTGTCCAACTCTTTGTGACCCCATGGACTATAGCCCGCCAGGCTCCTCTGTTCTTGGGATTCTCCAGGCAAGAATACTGAAGTGGGTTGCCATACCCTCCTCCAGGGTATCTTCCCAACCCAGGGATAAAACCTGGGTCTCCTGCATTGCAGACATATTCCTTACCATCTGAGCCACAAGGGAAGCCCAATCAGCCTTGACAAATGTGTGAATTTGTATTTTATTTACAAATCAGATAATCTGCAACATGCTAATTGTATGCCTTCCTTTTGACTGAAGTATCTTTTGAAGCTCTCAAATATTATTTTCAAAATCCAGTATATATTTTGCTTGTTTTGAGTAGTGTATTATCTTAATGTACTTTATTCTTTCATCATTTGGGTTTGCTTTAGCATTTTGATTAGTTCTTGCATATTTTGCCACTCATTCATAGATTCATACAGCAAAACTTCATTGAAAATATTTTATGTGCCAGACACTTTTATCCACAAGTAACCAAAACGGGAAATAAAATTTTTAAATGACTTGAGTTGATAGTCTAGTGGAGGATAAAGAATACGGATAAAATCAAAAGTGTGTAGCTGTTAGGAGTGCGAGATTTCCCCTTGAGAGACAACCCAGCAGTTTCTTGCATTTCTGTGCACCTGATAAGTGGAGACTGACCACGNACTTCATTGAAAATATTTTATGTGCCAGACACTTTTATCCGCAAGTAACAAAAACGGGAAATAAAATTTTTAAATGACTTGAGTTGATAGTCTAGTGGAGGATAAAGAATATGGATAAAATCAAAAGTGTGTAGCTGTTAGGAGTGCGAGATTTCCCCTTGAG
This sequence comes from Neotragus pygmaeus, assembly GCA_006410875.1. NCBI lineage: Eukaryota > Metazoa > Chordata > Mammalia > Artiodactyla > Bovidae > Neotragus > Neotragus pygmaeus. The sequence continues at coordinate 2,555 of SJYV01024200.1, read as the reverse complement.
AGACAACCCTGCAGTTTCTTGCATTTCTGTGCACCTGATAAGTGGAGACTCTGACCACACTTCATCCCATACTAAGTTTTCAAGACATTCGTCCAGTGAATATCCTTGCAATATAGAGACAGTGGCTCNGCTGTTAGGAGTGCGAGATTTCCCCTTGAGAGACAACCCTGCAGTTTCTTGCATTTCTGTGCACCTGATAAGTGGAGACTCTGACCACACTTCATCCCATACTAAGTTTTCAAGACATTCGTCCAGTGAATATCCTTGCAATATAGAGACAGTGGCTCCCTGCAGAGACATGGAAGGCATGTTTGCTGTGCAGTAATGTAAAGAAAACCTCTCCCTCATGAGAAAAGGACGGATGCTGAGAGCATACTGTCATTGACTCAGGATCCCTAGACTCAAGGTTTTTTTCCTGTCACTCAACTCACTGAATATTCAGGCATCACCTGGGACCTTCACTCCAACTTTAGAAAGGAGAACCCAAGGAACTAGCACAATACACCTGGTGTGGAGAACATTTCCATAATATACTCTGTGCATGAACTCATTACCCTGTAAACCTTAATCCTATGCAATGTTCTATGTCAATTATGGCTCAATAAAGCTGAAAAATGATAGTCTAATTTGGTTACAGCATTTGTTATGAATAATATTTTTTTTTCCTTTACCAGCATCTGTGAAACCAGTGCAAGCTGATTTGTTAGCTCACAAATTAAGTTGAAATCTTATATTCTTCATGATTCTTGACAGAACATAATATGACTGAGCCAAAGGTTAGAACAGAACAAAAGTTAGAAAATAGCATTACATCAGGGAATGTTAACTTCCTTACAAAGAAAGAATTGGGAAGCCCCAAACCGCTACCAGCAACACTGTAATGGCTCTTGAGTGTGTCTGGATATTAAAATTCCACAACATTCCAACCAGACACCTGCCATTTGAATGAGTGACTTCAATGATACAGAGGCAGGGGAGCTGAATACTCAGAGGACTGACCAGAGAAGAAAAGTCATCAGTTGAAATCCAAACAACATCCAGGATCAGAGAGCACACAAGGGAAGGGACACCAACTAGTGCATTCTTCACCCTACTCACATTTCAAGACCATTTGTGGTCTCTATAACTGAGATCATGGGACAAATTCTGACTGTCCTCCATAGGAGGGAGACACTAGGACCAGCTAGTTCTATATAACTTCCTCGTCGGACATGGTGACTCTCCNCACAAGGGAAGGGACACCAACTAGTGCATTCTTCACCCTACTCACATTTCAAGACCATTTGTGGTCTCTATAACTGAGATCATGGGACAAATTCTGACCGTCCTCCATAGGAGGGAGACACTAGGACCAGCTAGTTCTATATAACTTCCTCGTCGGACATGGTGACTCTTCATAGGATCATTAAATGTTGATGCAGGTGGTCCATTGGGAGAAGAGTGGAGTTATATCTGGCATGACACACATATGTGTCAAATGCCAAGCCCATCTTGCTCAAGTTGCAGTGTCTGTCCAGGTGTGCTGCTGAAACAGATGTGCACACCTTAACCAAGAGGTGCCCTTGGGAAAACTTGGAAAATCAGAACTCAAGCCATCTCCCTTCTTCCAAGTAGCTGCCCATTTTCTATAAAATTCAAATGTAAGTAAGGCAAGAAAATCTCTGCCAATGTTCCCTTGCCCCTTCTCAAAATTATCCACCTTACCCACACTGTTATCAGATAAGGGGGGAAGCAAGAAATAGAAAAGGAAGGGAAATTTATAACCATTTATATAATACAGTGCCTCTTTAGGTTTACAAAAGTAACAAAATAGTCACCTTCCATGTGGCCTTGGACAAGTCAATAACCTCTGTGGTTTCTTTATCTGTAAAATGTGCTAATAGTTGAATTTACTTCACAGGGTGTTTGAATCATTAAGGCTGCTGCCTGGAAAACAACAGTCTCTCAAACTATTGGGTAATATAATTGCTGCTGTTGCTCCATCAACACAACGTTTCTGCTCCAGTGTGTCTGTGATTAAAATTATTTTTGTTTCTTTTTTTTCCCCTGCTTCACGGATCTAAAGCATGAGCAGGGCAGTTTTCCATGCTTTGTGAAGGGGAAATAGTTGTAATTTTAATTAATTTCTGAAGAGATAGAAAACCAAAATATCTGTTTCTCATTCTCTGTAGAATATACAGTTTCTGTGGCAAATAAATGCTGAGGTATAGAAAAGAAAAACACAGTTATTCATACTTCTTGAAACTGATCTTTCTTAGAGAATGGTAGCTGAAAAACATACTCTAATCTTGCTACAGAACCAAGACTTGGGAGTACCCTACTATCGGGGACTAGCTCCACAGAAACAACCACTGTCCCAAGTCCTTGGGATATCTCCTTTTTATTATGTTGCATACGTATGACAGTAAATCTGGTGTTTGCTGGGTGGTGAGTAATGAATGAGCTGTCTTCCTTGGATCCACCAGTTGTGTTGGGTACCTTAGACAGGTTGTGTAACCATGAGGTCAGGGTTCTGAAATGTTGTTGTTGAATCACGATGCCGGTATTCTTGGCCC
>SJYV01024187.1:16698-31006 GCA_006410875.1 Neotragus pygmaeus | reverse complement strand
TGGAAGAAGCACAAGCAGGAATCAAGATTGCCAGGAGAAATATCAATAACCTCAGATATGCAGATGACAGCACCCTATGGCAGAAAGGGACTGGAATCATCATAAGGGACTGGAATACGAAAGTAGGAAGTCAAGAGATACTTGGAGTAACAGGCAAATTTGAACTTGGAGTACAAATGAAGCAGGGCAGAGGCTACCGGAGTTTTGCCAAGAAAACCCACTGGTCATAGCAAACACCTTCTTCTAGCAACAACACAGGAGAAGATTTTACACATGGGCATCACTGGATAGTCAATAGTGAGATCAGGTTANGAACTTGGAGTACAAATGAAGCAGGGCAGAGGCTACCGGAGTTTTGCCAAGAAAACCCACTGGTCATAGCAAACACCTTCTTCTAGCAACAACACAGGAGAAGATTTTACACATGGGCATCACTGGATAGTCAATAGTGAGATCAGGTTAATTATATTCTTTGCAGCCAAAGATGGAGAAGCTCTATACAGTCAGCAAAAACAAGTCCGGGAGCTGACTGTGGCTCAGATCATGAACTCCTTATTGCCAAATTCAGACTTAAATTGAAGAAAGTAGGAAAAACCACTAGACCATTCAAGTGTCACCTAAATCAAGTCTCTTAAAAGTGGAAGTGACAGTGGAATTGACAGATAGATTCAAGGGGTTAGATCTGATAGAGTGCCTGATGAACTATGGATGGAGGTTCGTGACATTGTGCAGGAGGCAGCGATCAAGACCGTCCCCAAGAAAAAGAAATGCAAAAAGGCAAAAGGATTGTCTGAGAAGGACTTACAAATAGCTGAGCAAAGAATAGAAGCTAAAGGTAAAGGAGAAAAAGAATGATATACCCATCTGAATGCAGAGTTCCAAAGAACAGAAAGAAGAGATAAGAAAGCCTTCCTAAATGATTAATGCAAAGAAATAGAGGGAAAAAATAGAATTGGAAAGGTTGGAGATCTCTAAAGAAAATTAGAGCTACCAAGGGAATATTTCATGCAAAGATGGGCTCAATAAAGGACAGAAATGATATGGACCAGAAGATATTAAAAAGAAGTGGCAAGAATATACAGAGGAAGAATATACAGAAAAGATCTTTATGACCCAGATAACCACGATAGTGTGATCACTCACAAGTGGGCCTTAGGAAGCATCACTATGAACAAAGCTAGTAGAGGTGATGGAATTCTAGTTGAGCTATTTCAAATCCTAAAAGATGATGCTGTAAAAGTGCTGCACTCAATATGCCAGCACATTTGGAAAACTCAGCCGTGGCCACAGGACTGGAAAAGGTCAGTTTTCATTCCAATGCTAAAGAAAGGCAAGGCCAAAGAACATTCAAACTATTGCACAATTGCACTCATCTCACATTCTAGCAAACTAGTGCTTAAAATTCTCCAAGCTAGGCTTCAACCGTATGTGTGCTGAGAACTTCCAGATGTTCAAGCTGGATTTAGAAAAGGCAAAGGAACCAGAGATCAAATTGCCAACATCCGTTGGATCATAGAAAGACCAAGAGAATTCCAGAAATACATCATTTCTGCTTCACTGACTACACTAAAGGCTTTGACTGTGTGGATCACAAAATCTGTGGAAAATTGTTCAAGAGATGGGAATACCAGACCACCTTACCTACTTCCTGAGAAACCTGTATGCAGGTCAAGAAGCAATAGTTAGAACTGGACATGGAACAACAGACTGGTTCCAAACAGGAAAAGGAGTATGCCAATGCTGTATATTGTCACCCTGCTTATTTAAATTCTATGCAGAGTACATCATGAGAAACACTGGGCTAGAAGAAGCACAAGCTGGAATCAAGATTGCTGGAAGAAATATCAATAACCTCAGATATGCACATGACACCATCCTTATGGCAGAGAGTGAAGAAGAACCAAAGAGCCTCTTGATGAAAGTGAAAGAGGAGAGTGAAAAAATTTGCTTAAAACTCAACATTCAAAAAATTGAAATCATTGCATCCAGTCTCATCACTTCATGGCTAATAGATTGGTAAAGAGTGGAAACAGTGAGACAGTTTATTTTCTTGGAGTCCCACATCACTGCAGATGATGACTGCAGCCATGAAATTAAAAGGCACTTGCTCCCTGTAAGAAAAGCTATGACAAACATAGACAGCTTATTAAAAAGCCGAGACATTACTTTGCTAACAAAGATCCATCTACTCAAGGCTATGGTTTTTCCAGTAGCCATGTATGGATGTGAGAGTTGGACTATAATGAAAGCCGAGTGCCGAAGAATAGATGCTTTTGAACTGTGATGTTGGAGAAGACTCTTGAAAGCTCCTTGGACTGCAAGGATATAAAAAACCAGTCAATCCTAAAGGAAATCAGTCCTGAATATTTATTGGAAGAACTGATGCTGAAGCTGAAACGCCAACACTTTGGCCACCTGAGGCAAAGAACTGACTGTTTGGAAAAGACCCTGATGCTGGGAAAGTTTGAAGGCAGGAGAAGGGGATGACAGAGGATGAGATGGTTGGATGGCATCACTGACTCAATGGACATGAGTCTGAGTGAACTCTGAGAGTTGGTGATGCCAGGAAAGCCTGGCACGCTGCAGTCCAAGCGATCACAAAGATTTGGACATGACTGAGCAACTGAACGGAAGTGTGTGTGTGTGTGTGTGTGTGTGTGTGTGTGTGTGTGTGTGTGTGCTAAGCCGCCTCAGCTGTGTCCAACTCTGTGCAACCGTATGGACTATAACCCACTGGGCTCCTCTCTCCCTGGAATACTCCAGTCAAGAATACTGGAGTGGGTAGTCATTCCCTTCTCCAATCTTCTCGACCCAGGGATTGAACAATCCTGTGTCTCTTATGTTTTCTGCATCGACAGACAGGTTCTTTACCACTAGCACTACCTGGGAAGCCCATAGGTGTGTATATATATGTTTAACTGCAGGACATTTAGAACTGTAAATTCAGATTTTAATTGAATGGAAACGCAAAAAGACTCCTTTAGCTGAAAGTGTTATATATTGGTCTAAAGCACTTAAACATACCCTAGGAGATATATATCATTCCTTCGTATAGCAGCCTTCAGTCTGATTTTAAGGAAAAACAATTAAAAATGGCTCAGTAAACTCTGAAAGAATTCCATTTTATGGATGATTGCACCAATAAATAAGAAACCATTGCCTGTGAAATAGTCTAATTGAATTTCTGATGCCATGGATTAGCTTTATTATTTTTCAGAGGAAAACTACATTTAAGATAGACTGAAGCTTTAAAGTGGTTATTAAGCTACCATATATTTTTGCTTTTTTGTATAGTGAACATAAAATATTTGGAAAACTAATAAAATGGTTGGGAACTCAATCTAATAAGAAAATACATTAAAATATTTTAAATGATAGATTAATAGATTCTTAAATCACTTGTATTATGACAGACTGAAAACCTTATCCTTAACCCTTTTCAGTATTTCAATAGAATATGCTTTAAAAATTAGTATTGGTTAGAAGGGAGTACTATAAGAAGCTAGCTCACTGCAATGAGTAGTCCCCATTTACTGCAACTTCATTAATTTTGTGCACAGCAATGAAGAAAGTACAACCATAAATAAATAAATAAATTCTAAAAATTATAAATAAATACATTCTAAATTAAAAAAAATTAGTATTGGTTCACTTCCACTGCTATCGTGCTTCTGATTTTATTCTTGGCTACTATGAGACATAAAAGATATGAATTTCTTAAAGTATCAATTCTCAAACTTTTAAAGAAAATTGTTAGCACTTTCCAAAGAAATTGAACTCACTGATAACAGGGAATCAGTGATGAACAAAATGGTACAAAAGTTCATACACAATGGGTTTATTAAAGGGTTTGTCCTTTGGTAGGATTTGTGGTATGTAAAATCAAAGTATTTAGAATTATAGATTATTCTCTTGTAGTGACAAGGAAAGCACTTTCCTTTTTTGATTAGTTTTCAGTTCAAACGAAAGACCCTCATCTCTTCCTAGCAGGTTGTAGGCTGTGATTTTTCAAATCAGTAATATAAAAGAACAGAAATAATTCCAGTGTCAGACTTGCTCAGTATTGAAAAAAAAGAACGACAGGATTGAGATGGGAAGGCATGCTTCTGTTTTAGGAGGACCGTGGCAGTTTGGGGAACATGACTGGAAAGCCCAGTATATAAGACTGCAAGTGAGCACATTATTAAATGATCTTTAAACATTGACGGCCAAGAATGGTTTCCCTTCTGTCCTGTGCTGGTTTATTTCTGCATGTGTGGGTTTGGGGAAGAAGGGGAGGCATTGAGCAGAGGAAGATGGAAGAGATGAGGAGAGGATCTGCAGGGAAACATCTTTTCTCAATAATAATTTTATCTTCTCTTTTTAAAATTATCATTTACATCTTTCATTTTTTAACTTATTTCAGAGGTAAATAACATCAGAGTAAGCATTTTCCTCTAATCCCTGGTTGGAAAATGCCTCTGAGTTTTCACCATAAAGTGAAGAAAAAATCGCTCTTGCTTTAAGATAAATATTTTGTATCAAATGACAGAATCATTGTTTATGCAATCATATTATAACTTATTGGGTGCTTATATTGTAGGCACTCTGCTTTGGTGCTTGAAATAACCTTTGTGGTCTAGTTTACTAACAGTTTTTAATGTACATATTTTTAATATCATCAATGAATGCTATTTTATTAAATATCTTTACTTGTTTCAAAAGATTTAAAGCTTTATTTCAAGTTCCAACATGTCATAACTTACATGAATGCATCTCATATTAGAAGTAATTAAAAGTGATGTATATAGACGCAAATATACATGAGTAATGTACAATTCCCACACAGAGAATATAGCTAGTAACACTATCACAGCTTTGCATAGTGATGAGTGATAACTGGTCTATGGTAGTCTTTTTATGGTGATCATTTATCCTTATCCTTATTTCACAATGTATAATTATTGAATCACTGTGTTATACATCTGAAACTAATATAATAGTGTATGTTAATTTAAAAAGATACCAAAATATATCTCATATTAAACACTCTAACAACAGACTGGTTCCAAATCAGGAAAGGAGTACATCAAGGGTATGTATTGTCACCCTGCTTATTTAACTTCTATGCAGAGTACATCATGAGAAACGCTGGGCTGGAAGAAGCACAAGCTGGAATCAAGATTGCTGGGAGAAATATCAATAACCTCAGATATGCAGATGACACCACTCTTATGGCAGAAAATGAAGAAGAACTAAAGAGCCTCTTGATGAAAGTGAAAGAGGAGAGTGAAAAAGTTGGCGTAAAGCTCAACATTCAGAAAACGAAGATCATGGCATCTGGTCCCATCACTTCATGGGAAATAGATGCGGAAACAGTGGAAACAGTGTCAGACTTTATTTTGGGGGGCTCCAAAATCACTGCAGATGGTGATTTCAGGCATGAAATTAAAAGATGCTTACTCCTTGGAAGGAAAGTTATTTCCAACCTAGATAACGTATTGGAAAGCAGAGATATTACTTTGCCAACAAAGGTCTGTCTAGTCAAGGCTATGGTGTTACCAGTGGTCACGTATGGATGTGAGAGTTGTACTGTGAAGAAAACTGAGCTCTGAAGAATTGATGCTTTTGAAGTGTGGTGTTGGAGAAGACTCTTGAGAGTCCCTTGGACTGCAAGGAGATCCAACCAGTCCATTCTAAAGGAGATCAGGCCTGGGTGTTCATTGGAAGGACCGATGCTGAAGCTGAAATTCCAATACTTTGGCCATACTAAGAACTGACTTATTTGAAAAGACTGTGATGCTGGGAAAGGTTGAAGGTAAGAGGAGACGGGGACAACAGAGGATGAGATGGTTGGATGGCATTACTGACATGATGGACATGAGTTTGAGCAGGCTCCAGGAGTTGGTGAAGGACAGGGTAGCCTGGCATGCTGCAGTCCATGGAGTTGCAGAGTCAGACACGACTGAGTGATGGAGCTGAACTGAACTGAAACACTCTCACATTTTTTGCAATACATTGATTTGACTAGTTTTTAAAAAACATTGTCCTAGATTTGGCTTGATATATTTTTATTTCAACTTGATGAATTTTTAAATTATTGAACTGTAAGTTTGGAACTGTATTTTATTTTTATTGAGATATAATTGACATATAACATTATATTAGTTTCAGATGTACAGCATAATCGTTTGCAAAATGATGACCACTGTCAATCTAGTTAGTTTCTATCACCACACAGTTAAATTTTTTTCTCTTATGATTAGAACCTTTAAGATCTACTCTTTTAGTAGTGTACTACTCTTTACTAGACTTTAAAATGTACAGTACATTATTAACTATAGTCACCATGCTGCACATTACATTCTCATGACTTATTTATTTTATAACTAGAAGTTGTAACTTTTGAGTTCTTCACCAATTTCTCACCGTGGCTTCCCCAGTGGCTCAGACAGTTAAGAGTCTGCCTGCAATGTGGACGATCCCTGGGTCAGGAAGTTCCCCTGGAGAAGGAAATGGCAACCCATTCCAGTATTCTTGCCTGGAAAATCCCATGGGTGGAGAAACCTGGTGGGCTGTAGTCCATGGGGTCACAGGGAGCAGGACACAGCTGAGTGACTGCCACGTTCACACCCATTTCATGCACATTTCAACCCCACCTCTGCAAGCACCAGTTTGTTCTCTGTGAATTACATTTTTGTTTGTTTATATTATCAATATAACTGAGATAATAAGGTGTTTGTCATTCTCTGACATTTCACTTCGCATAATTCCCTTAAGGTCCATTCATGTTGTTGCAAATGGCAGCATTTCCTTCTTTCTCATGGCTGCATAATATTTCATTGAATATATATGCCCCATTTTCTTTTTCCACTTTCCATTGATGGACACTTGCTTCCATGTCTTGGCTTTTGTAAATAATGTTGCAGTGAACACCAACTTCATTTTAAATGATTGAACTCATATTTATAGGGGAGAGAGGCATAATTTTCTTTTTCATTCAATTTTGTCAGATTTTTCTATCAGGGATTTTCTACTTTTGTAAGGTTCACTGGGGAGTTTTTCATCTTTCCTATGTGCTGAAGTAATTTACATGGCAAGAGCATTATCTGCTCTTTGAAGGAAAAAAGAGCTTACCTATAAAACTGGGTCTAGTGGCTCTTTGTGGAGATAATATTAGAACATCATTTTAATATTTTTGTCTTTTTGCAAGAAGGCAAAATAGTTTTTGTTTGAGAAGGCTTTGTGAATAGGGGAGGAAAGAAGTGTGGCAAAGGCAAGGGAGAAAGGGAAATGTATACCCAACTGAATGCAGAGTTCCAGAGAATAGCAAGGAGAGGTAAGAAGGCCTTCTTAAATGAACAATGTAGAGAAATGGAGGGAAACAATAAAATGAGAAAGACTAGAGCGCTCTTCAAGAAAAGTAGAGATATCAAGGGAACATTTCATGGAAGTGTGGGCATGATAAAGGACCGAAATAGTAAGGAGCTGACAGAAGCAGAAGAGATTAAGAACAGGTGGCAAGAGCTTGTGTGTACCTGTGGTGGATTCATGTCGATGTATGGCAAACCCAATAGAGTATTGTAAAGTTAAATTTAAAAATAAATAAATAAATAAAGTTAAAAAAAAAAAAAAGAATATACAAAAAAAAGGTCCTAATAACCTAGATAATCATGTTGGTATAGTCACTCACCTAGAGCCAGATATCCTGGAGTGTAAAGTCAAGTGGGCCTTAGGAAGTATAACTATGAACAAAGCTAGTGGGCAGGAGGAGTGATGGAATTTTAGCTGAACTATTTAACACCCTAAAAGATGAGACTGTTGAAGTGCTGCACTCAATATGCTAGCAAATTTGGTAAATGGAACAGTGGCCACAGGACTAGAAAAGGTCAGATTTCAATCCAGTCCCAAAGAAAGGCAATGCCACAGAATGTTCAAATTACCACATAATTGCACTTATTTCACATGCTAGCAAGGTTATGCTCCAAATCCATCAAGTTAGCCTTCAGCAATATGTGAACTGAAAAGTTTCTAGTACAAGCTGAATTTTGAAGAGGCAGAGGAACAAGAGATTAAATTTCCAGCATTTGTTGAATCGTGGAGAAAGCAAGGGAGTTCTACACTAAAGCCTTTGACTGCATGGATCACAACAAACTAAAAAATTCTTAAAGAGATGGGAGAACTAGACCACCTTACTTGTCTCCTGAGAAACCTGTATGCAGGTCAAGAAGCAACAGTTAAAACCAGGCATGGAACAACTGACTGGTTCAAAATTGGGAAAGAAGTACATCAAGGCTGTATGTTGTCGTCCTGCTTATTTAACTTAACATGCAGAGTACATCATACAAACTGCTGGGCTGAATGAAGCACATGCAGGAATCAAGATTGTCTGGGAAAGTGTCAACAGCTTCAGATGTGAAGATGATACCACTCTAATGGCAGAAAGCAAAGAGGAACTAAAGAGCCTCTTGAGGAGGGAGAAAGAGGGGAGTGACAAAGTGGCTAAATTCAGTGTGTAAAAAACTAAGATTATGACATCTCGTCCCATCACCTCATGGCAAATAGAAGGAGAAACCGTGGAAGCAGTAACAGATTTTCTTTTCTTGGGCTCCAAAATCACTGAGGATGGTGACTGCAGACTTGAAATTAAAGGATGCTTGCTCCTTGGAAGAAAAGCTAAGACAGACCTAGACAACGTATTAAAAAGCAGAGACATCATTTTGCTGACAAAGGTCTATCTAGTCAAAGATATAGTTTTTACAGTAGTCGTGTACAAATGTGAGAGTTGGACCATAAAGAAGGTTGAGTACTGAAGAATCGATGCTTTCAAGTTGCAGTGCTGGAGCAGATTCTTGTGCATCCTTTGAACAGCAAGAAAATCAAACCAGTCAATCATAAAGAAAATCATCTCTGAATATTCATTGGAAGGACTGATGCTGAAGCCCCCATATTTTGGCCACCTGAAGTCAATAACCAACTTGTTGTAAAAGACCCTGGGGCTGGGAAAGATTGAGGGTGAAAGGAGAAGGGGGCAACAGAGGATAAGATGGTTACTGTCACCGACTCAGTGGACATGAATTTGAGCAAACTCTGGGAGATAGTGAAGGACAGAAGAGGCTGGCATGCTGCAGTCCATGGGGTTGCAATGAATCGGACACAAATTAGCAAATCAACAACAATAACATTACTGATACATCTCCTTGCAACAATTTTGGTAATTTCTGTTTTTCTAGAAAATTGTTCTGCTCAATGAAAAATTTCAAATTTGTATTCTGCATTTGGCCAGAGAGAGAAGAGGGAATTTTTAGAGTAAAAATGATGAGCCTGACTTAGATATATTGCTTTTGCCAATAGAGTTAAATATTCTATGAGACTTTTTTAAAATTTAATACTCAATAAATTATTATCACCTCTGATTTATAAAAACTTTTGTACTACAATATATATCATACTGTTGTGCAACTTGGCTTCCCTTCCCTCTCTTACTATATCAGGGAATCTTTCTTTGATAGTTCACATAGAGCATGATTTCTTAAACTTGGCAATAGGAACATTTGGGGCTTGATAATTCTTTGTTGCAGGAGGCTATTTGGTGATTATAGGATGTTTATTTGCATCTCTATCTTCTACCTACTAAATGTCTGTAGCCCACTAGTTCAATGAACATGAGTTTGAGCAAGCTCTGGGAGATGGTGAAGGACAGGGAAGCCTGGTGTGCTGAAGTCCATTGAGTTGCAAGGTGTCAGAAATGACTGAGTGACTGAACTGAATGATACTGTAATTAGTTAATACCTACTGATGAAACTTAATTTCTTTTTAGTTTTCTACTGTTACAAATATGTTGAAATCAATATTCTCTCACTATTTTATAAGTATTTTTGTGGGATAAATCCTAGTACTGAAATTTTGCACACAAGTTTCACCTTAATATTGCAAAATACCACCCAAAGAGGTTATTTTAATAACACTGTTATCAACCAAGTATTACATTGTTTTTTCCCTTATACTTTCTATGAAATAAATCATTAATCTTTCCAATTTAAATTAATTTTATTGCTTTAATTTGCATTTCTTTGCTTAATGTATGTTGATCAAACTTCTGCATCATTTCCTGTAATGTATCTGTTGTGTTTTTTGCCCCTTTTTATATTAGATTATTAATCCATTTGTTTTTTATTTATAGTAATACTTTATATGGGTGTTACTATGCTCATTTGTTGAATTTTCCTTCAGTTCATTGTCTTTTATTCTTATCAAATTTATTTTTGCATAAATAATTTTGCTTTTTATGTAGTCAAATTGATGTCAATCTTTAATTACTTCCCTGCCATGCTAGGAAAGACTATCCCCACCCTAAGATGATTAAAATATTTACTATTTTTCTTCTAGCATATTTATTCTCCTATTATTTATATTTAAATTTTTGATCCCTCTGGAATTTGTGCTACAAACTGTTATATAAAATAAACTTATTTTTTTCCACAAGTCGTTACCCCATTTTTTCATAGTATTTATTTACTCGTTTGTCCTTTTCTTTCTATTTAATATATTACCTTTATTATATACTTAATTCTCAAATAGCTATTCAGTCAGTTCAGTTCAGTCACTCAGTTGTGTCTCTTTGCGACCCCATGGACCACAGCACGTCAGGCCTCCCTGTCCATCACCAATTCCCAGAGTTTACTCAAACCCATGTCCGTTGCATCAGTGATGCCACCCAACCATCTCATCCTCTGTCATTCCCTTTGCTTCCTGCCTTAAATCTTTCCCAGAATCAGGGTCTTTTCCAAAGAGTCAGTTCTTTGCATCAGGTGACCAAAGAATTAGAGCTTCAGCTTCAGCATCAGTCCTTCCAATGAATATTCAGGACTGATTTCCTTTAGGATGGTTTGATCTCCTTGCAGTCCAAGGGACTCTTGAGAGTCTTCAACACCACAGCTCAAAAGCATCAATTCTTTCGTGCTTGGCCTTCTTTATGGTCCAGGTCTACATACATACATGACTTCTGGAAAAACCATAGCTTTGACTAGACAGACCTTTGTTGGCAAAGTAACGTCTCTGTTTTTTAAATAAGCTGTCTAGGTTGGTCACAGCTTTCCTTCCAAAGAGCAAGTGTCTTTTAATTTCATGGCTGCAGTCACCATCTACAGTGATTTTGGACCCTTCCAAAATAAAGTCTCTCACTGTTTCCACCGTTTCCTCATCTATTTGCCATGAAGTGATGGGACTAGATGCCATGATCTTCGTTTTCTGAATGTTGAGCTTTACACCAACTTTTTCAATCTCCTCTTTCACTTTCATCAAGAGGCTCTTTAGTTCTTTACTTTCTGCCATAAGGGTGTTGTTATCTGCATATCTGAGGTTATTTACTATCTTCCACTCATTTGTCCATTTCAAATATCATACTGTTTTAATTCCTTAATCTTTAGAGTAAAATTTGGAATTTGATAGAAAATTTGTCTTTTTTTCCCCCCCTAAATTGTTAGTTAAGAATTTTTTGGATATTTATTCTAAGAATTTTGTGATCAATTTTTTATATTCCATGGAAAATTTGTTGGGATTTTATTTGGATTATATATATTGTTTGGGGGAGAATTGAAAGGTTGCAATATCCCCTGCCCTTCCATTATCTTGGTTTATCTCCCCATTTGATCAGCTCTTTCAAAAAACCTTTAGTAGAATTTTTCTTCAGTAGTTTTGTTCAGTTGGTTGGATCTCCCTCAGGTTACTTTCTCTAAGTGACTGGTTATTTTCAGTTTTACATTTATTTGTGTGATGGTTATAACAGGCAGCTGATATTTGTATGTGCACCTTAAATACTGACCCTTTGCTCGAGCATGCACACTAGGCACGGTTGCAGTTGGTTAAGTGCTGCTTCCAGGTGAGCTTCTCTCTAGCGTGTGTGGAAGGCCCCCTGTACAGGTCCTGTACAGTCGGGTGTGTGTTTCACTCCTGGGGGAGCTGGCTTAGGCTCTAACGAGAAGTAGACTAGCCAAGCACCCCTCCCCTTTGTTTAGACTTGGGCAGTATCAAGAGTGCTCAGCATTCTGGCCTAGGGCTGGTGCTATAGGCCACTTCTGTATCCACTGGGCAGAGGATGGACTGTGGGATCCAGCTGTCAAAGGCAGTCCTGTACTTAATTACCTTTAATGGTGCTTCGCTGCCCATCTGGCTTCTGTTCCTGCCAATTCTGAGCCTAGAGCTTTCCTGGAAGGAATAACCTCTACTTCTGCTAAAGGCTTGCCCTGTGCTTACTTTGCATTTCGGTTTTCTCTGCTCTGGTTTATCTGCAACTATAATCTGTTGTGCTTTTTATCTTTCAGAAAGCCATCCATATTTCTGATAAAAACAATTCTTACTTTCATAATTGTTATGTTTTATCTTTACTAGTGTGGATTTACTGTCTTTTAAATGGAAATTTTGTGTGTATGTATAGTTGGGGAGGAAGCATTCAAATCAGAAATTTGGAATTTAAAAAAATTTGATTTCTAATAAGCTACATTTCCTAACAGGAAAGTGATTTTAGTAGATTATGTAAGTAACTAGGCACATTTCTTGATGTTATTTTTATTTCTAATGACTTTTTTAGTTCATTCTTTTGTATTTTTGGAGTTGCTTTCTATTAATTTAGCTATCTGGATCTATAGACTCCAGACTGTCTTCTTCTCAAGAGCATTTTCTTCTGAAACTGCTTCTGTCTCATCTATTCTGTTGCCTCTGTCTGGGAGAAAACATACATACATATAAATGCATACCTATATTTTATATCTTTTATTCTCTTATTATTTTGAACCCTTTTCATATTCTGAGTTCTGGGTACACAGCAGACATTTATTGAAATAGCATATGTGTAGTAGCTACCATAGCAATTTTTCCAAGCAGCAACTCATGCAAAATCTTGACTGTTTTTCAAAATCAAGAAAATCCTAAACATGTAGGTAATTGATCATTAGGTAATTTGAAAATATCACAGTAATATTTTTTAATCTCATTGTTTTATTTCTTTTTTCCATCTTAGTCACTTAAAAATAATTTGCTGTTTCAATTATTCAGTCTTCTATGTTTTCTCAAAAGGATGCAAGTGGATATTTATTAAATGGTCACTCATAACGTTTTCCAGAAGAGAAAAAACAGGGCAGCACAAACCCATCTCTCCTTCAGTCCCACCATTGCATGAATTTCTGCCAGACCAAACTGTGTATATATAAAGTACTTTACTGAAGGGCTCGACATACTCAAAGACATACTCAAAACGGTATTGCATGGTAGGAGAGTCTACAGTTGATGTATTAACTGGACTAAATGTTTCTTTTCAGAAAATGTTATTTATTTACTTTTAGCCTATGCAATGTCTTCGCTGCATCTGGGCTTTCTCTAGCTATGGTGAGTGGGGCTACGTGCTAGTTGTGGGGCATAAGCTACTCAATACAGTGGCTTCTCTTGTTGCAGAGCGTGAACTTCAGGGCGTGTGGGCTTCAGTAGTTGGGGCACATTGTCATTGTTGCTCTGCAGCATGTGGAATCTTCCCAGATCAGGGAATCTAACCCATGTCCCCTCCATTTTGCAGATGAATTATTAACCACTGAGCCACCAGAGAAATCCCCAAATGTTTCTTTTTATTGTAAAAGGGAACATATTTTTAGACTTTTGGCTTTCATATGCTCAGTGTTGCTTGCATATTTTTACTATCACTGACCCCACTTCTTTTGTATGTGACCCTCTGCTGTAATACATAGGTTTCTCAGTTAAACAACTTTAACATCCCTGAGGAAATGCTAAGCTATTCCAAGGAAGCCTTTATGCTTTGATGTTTCCCAGTCGAGAGGAGCAACCCCATGTCCAAGGAGTGGCGGAAAACATCTTCTGCTTTATTGACTATGCCAAAGCCTTTGAGTGTGTGGATCACAATAAAATGTGGAAAATTCTGAAAGAGATGGGAATACCAGACCACCTGAGCTGCCTCTTGAGAAACTTGTATCCAGGTCATGAAGCAACAGTCAGAACTGGAATGGAACAACAGACTGATTCCAAATAGGAAAAGGAATGCATTAAGGCTATCTATTGTCACCCTGCTTATTTAACTTATATGCCGAGTACATCATGAGAAACACTGGGCCGGATGAAGCAGAAGCTGGAATCAAGATTGCTGGGAGAAATATCAATAACCTCAGATATGCAGATGACACCACCCTTATGGCAGAAAGTGAAGAGGAACTAAAAACCTCTTGATGAAAGTGAAAGAGGAGAGTGAAAAAGTTGGCTTAAAGCTCAACGTTCAGAAAACGAAGATCATGGCATCTGGTCCCATCACTTCATGGGAAATAGATGG
>SJYV01024187.1:0-16610 GCA_006410875.1 Neotragus pygmaeus | reverse complement strand
AGACGCTTACTCCTTGGAAGCAAAGTTATGACCAACCTAGATAGCGTATTCAAAAGCAGAGACATTACTTTGCCAACAAAGGTCCATCTAGTCAAGGCTATGGTTTTTTCAGTGGTCATGTATGGATGTGAGAGTTGGACTGTGAAGAAAGCTGAGTGCTGAAGAATTGATACTTTTGAACTGTGGTGTTGGAGAAGACTCTTGTGAGTCCCTTGGACTGCAAGGAGATGCAACCAGTCCATTCTAAAGGACTGGGATTTCTTTGGAAGGACTGAGCTAAAGCTGAAACTCCAAAACTTTGGCCACCTCATGCGAAGTGTTGACTCATTGGAAAAGACCCTGATGCTGGGAGGGATTGGGGTCAGGATAAGAAGGGGACGACAGGATAGATGGCTGGATGGCATCACCGACTCAATGGACATGAGTTTGAGTAAACTCTGGGAGTTGGTGATAGACAGGGAGGCTTGGTGTGCTGTGATTCATGGGGTCACGATGAGTCAGACATGACTGAGCAACTGAACTGAACTGAAAGAGCACAGGGTGAGCATAAGTGTTCATCTCTGGGGCTTGTGACCAGGGGCTCAAGTTCCAGGAGAAAGAATATGTTCTCTTTATCTACTCAGTTCTACTTTATCCTCTCTGTTAGCAAGCATATTAGTCAAAGTCCAGTTAGGCAAATGGCATGACACCATGTATTTTAACAGAATCAAACAATACTGGGAACTGGTATTGGAGAACTGAAGGGTAATATGAGATGTTGTTGTTGTTTTTCAGTTGCTCAGTTGTATATGACTCTTTGCAACCCCATGGACTGTAACATGCTAGGCTTCCCTGTCCTTCACTGTCTCCTGGAGTTGTTCAAACTCATGTCAATTGAGTCGATGATGCCATCCAACCATCTCATTCTCTTTCACCACCCTTTCCTCCTGCCCTCAATCTTTCCCAGCATTAGGGTCTTTTGCAGTGAGTTGGCTCTTCAGATCAGGTGGCCAAAGTATTGGAGCTTCAGCATTAGTCCTTCCAATAAATATTTAGGGTTGACTTCTTTAGAATTGACTGGTTTGATCTCCTTCATGTCCAAGGGATTCTCAAGAGTCTTCTCTAGCACCACAGCTCCTGGAGTAAACTCAAACTCATGTCCATTGAGTCGGTGATGCCATCTAACCATCTCATGCTCTGTCGTCCCCTTCTCCTCCTGCCTTCAATCTTTCCCAACATCAGGGTGTTTTCAAATGAATCAGCTCTTTGCATCAGGTGGCCAAAATATTGGAGTTTCAGCTTCAACATCAGTCCTTTCAATGAACACCCAGGACTGATTTCCTTTAGAATGGACTCATTGGATCTCCTTGCAGCTCAAGGGACTCTCAAGAGTCTTCTCCAACACCACAGTTCAAAAGCATCAATTCTTCAGCACTCAGCCTTTTTTATGGTCCAATTCTCACATCCATACATGACTACTGGAAAAACTACAGCTTTGACTAGATGGACCTTTGTTGCCAAAGAGATGTCTTTGCTTTTTAATATGTTGTCTAGGTTTGTTATAGCTTTTCTTCCAAGCTTTTCTTTTAATTTCATGGCTTCACTCAGTGTCCACAGTGATTTCTTAGCTCAAGAGAATAAAGTCCATCACTATTTTCATTTTTTCCCCATTATTTTACATGAAGAGATGGGACTGGATGCCATGATCTTCATTGTTTGAATGTTGAGTTTTAAGTCAGCTTTTTCACTCTCTCTCACCTTCATCAAGAGGCTCTTTAATTCTTCTTTGCTTTCTTCCTTTAGGGTTGTGTTATCTGCATATCTGAGGTTATTGATATTTCTCCCAGCAATCTTGATTCCAGCTTGTGCTTCACCCAGCTTAGTATATTGCATGATGTACTCTGGGAGATGACCGAGGATGAGATAGCTGGATGGCATCATGGACTCGATGGACGTGAGTCTGAGTGAACTCTGGGAGATGGTGATGGACAGGGAGGCCTGGCATGCTACGATTTATGGGGTTGCAGAGTCGGACATGACTGAGCAGCTGAATTGAACTGACTCTGCATATAAGTTCAATAAGCAGGGTGACAATATACAGCCTTGATGTACTCCTTTCCCAGTTTTGAACCAGTTCATTGTTCTATGTCTGTTTCTAATGTGTTACTTCTTGACCTACATACAGGTTTCTCAGGAGATAGGTAGAGTGGTTGGGTATTCTAATCTCTTTAAGAATTTTCCTCAGTTTGTTGTGATCTATACAGACAAAGGCTTAAGCATAGTCAACGAAGCAGAAGTAGGTATTTTTCTGGAATTCCCTTGATTTTTCTATGATCCATTAATTTTGGCATTTTGACCTGTGGTTCCTATGCCTTTTCTAAATCCAGCCTATTCATCTGGAAGTTCTTGGTTCATGTATGGTTGAAGTCTAGCTTGAGGGATTTTGACCATTACCTTGCTAGCATGAGAAATGAGCACAATTGTGCAGCTGTTGGAACATTCTTTGGCATTTCCCTTTTTTTGGATTAGAATGAAAACTGACCTTTTCCAGTCCTGTGGTGGCCGCTGCTGATTTTCCCAAATTTACTGACATATTGGTGTAGCACTTTCACATCATCAACTTTTAGGATGTTAAATAGCTCAGCTGGAATTCCATCACCTCACTAGCTTTGTTGGTAGTGATGCTTCCTATGGCCCACTTGACTTCACACTCCAGAATGTCTGGCTCTAGATGAGTAATCACACTGTCATGATTATATGGGTCATTAAGACCTTTTTTTGTACAGTTCTTATGTGTATTCTTGCCACTTCTTCTTAATATCTTCTTCTTCTTCTGTTAAGTCCACACCTTTTCTGTCCTTTATTGTGTCCATTTTTGCATGAAATGTCCCCTTGATATCTCTAATTTTTTTGAAGAGATATCTAGACTTTCCTATTCTATTGTTTTCCTATGTTATTTGCATTGTTCACTTAAGAAGGCTTTCTTATATGGAATGAGTGAAGTAATGCAGAGATAGGAACCTCATGAAGTGACTGTTACCCTAGAGCAGAGGAAGTGAAAGAGTGTGAGGTTAATGAGACTCTGCAGGTTGACGTTGGGGTCCCCCAGAGCTGACACCCAGACCTGCTGACGGGAGCTGCTGCCCGGTGCTGGCATCTCTAAGGGAGTGCACTGAAGCCAGCTCTGGGAGTGAGGAGATGAAGGTGCTGCTGCTGCTATCAGGAACCATGGCTAAGCAACGCTGATGGGAATGAAGATGACAAGTAGGAAGGAGAAAGTTCTTTGCTGTTCTTCCAGCTCATGGTTTCCCTGTAATGACCTCTATTGGCAGAAACTAACAGGAAGCTGCTGGGACAGGCGAGCTGTCTACAGAGTCCCAGTCCCAGCATCATACAGCTTGGCAGAGAAGGGAGGGTTTGGAGGTAGAACAGCAGTGAAGTTAGTGAGGGTTAATCATGATGTGAGGTACCTTGCATTCATCAGAGACACACAAGCTAGTCTTGGCTTGTGGAAATCACATTTTGGTGCAAGGATGGTTGACAAATAGAGCAGTGGAGCAGCTAAGGTCCTGAAATGGAAGGGTGGTACCTACATGGTAACATGCTTTGATAAAAGTGCCTTGTCTTCCGTGAACAAATGATTACTTTTCAATAAGTGGTGCTGGAGAAAGTAGTATCTATTTGGGGAAAAATGAATCTTAAATTGACCTCACCATAAAAATTAATTCAAGGTGGGCCATAGATCTGAATATGACTGGTAAAACAATAAAGCCTTTAGAATGTAACAAAGGAAAATCACCATGGATTAGGCAAGGTTACTTCAATAAGACCCCCAAAATGCATTAAACTATAAAAGAAGAGAAAAGAAGATATATTAAACTTCACTAAAAGTAAGAACTTCTGTTCATCAGAAGATATCATTAAGAAAGTGGGCAAGCCTCACATTGAGTAAAGACATTCATTATGTATATATATATATACACACACACGCCCACAAACCGAACAAAGGACTCATACCCAGCATGCACAGATATTAAGCATCAGTAAATCAATAAAGGTAAAGCATATAACTCAAGTGAATGCCACCATGAGAAAACAGAACAAAACCATAGAATGTCTGTAATTAAAATACTGAAAACATCAGGGGAATGGAGCAGCTGGAGTTGCTGAGGGAGTGTAAACTGGTTCGGTTACTTTGGAAAACTTAGTTGTCATCTGTTAAAGCCAAACATACTCCGATCTTGTGACACAGCAATTCTATTTTCACATATATTTCCAACAAAAATGAGCATCTGTATTCACCAAAAGGCCCTGGTGGCTCAGAGGTTAAAGTGTCTGCCTGGAATGCAGGAGACCCAGGTTCTATCCCTGGGTTGGGAAGATCCCCTGGAGAAGGAAATGACAACCCACTCCAGTACTCTTGCCTGGAGAATCCCATGGAGGGAGGAGCCTGGTAGGCTACAGTCCATGGGGTCACAAAGAGTTGGACACGATTGAGCAACCTCACTTTCACTTTCACTTTAAAGCCAAACATATTCCACTCTTGTGACACAGCAATTCTATTTCCACGTATATTTCCAAGAAAAATGAGCATCTGTATTTACCAAAAGGCATATAAAATGTTTTTTGAAGCTTTAGTTAGCCCCAAACTGGAAAGAGTACAAATGTTGAATGGTAGGAGAATGTAGGAGCAAGCTGTAGTATAGTGTATTTATGAAGTGGACTACTGCTAGGCAGCCATGGAAAGAGGGGAGGCATAAACACAGACACATGGCTCAGTCTCAAAAGCATTCTCTCAGACTAGTGAAACCAGGCAAGAATGTGTCCACCCTGTGGGATTCCATCTATGTGAAGTTAAAGGCAGATAAAAATAATCAATGATGATTAAAGTCAGTGTAGAGGGTGTCAGTGTAGAGGTGACTATTGCACTGGGAAGAGGTGCAGGGAATTTTCTGGGGTGACATAAATGCCTATATCTTGATCTGGGGGATGCATACACAGGTAAAAGGTAAATAAAGTAAAAATTTACTAAGCTATTGGAGAAGGCAATGGCATCCCACTCCAGTACTCTTGCCTGGAAACTCCCATGGATGGAGGAGCCTGGTAGGCTGCAGTCCCTGGGGTCGCTGAGTGACTTCACTTTCACTTTTCACTTTCATGCATTGGAGAAGGAAATGGCAACCCACTCCAGTGTTCTTGCCTGGAGAATCCCAGGGATGGTGGAGCCCAATGGGCTGCCATCTGTGGGGTTGCACAGAGTCGGACACGACTGAAGTGACTTAGCAGCAGCATGGAGTTAATAGTGTACACTTAACAATATGAAAATCATACTTAAAAAAAAGAAAGGCTCTAAAAAGGGAAAGAATATTTATTTTGTTAGCACGATCCTGGCTTTGCACGTTTGGAGTGACAGATTTCCATGATTGTGCTTTGGAGTATTTGGCTCTTTCTGTCCTAAGGAAAGCATAGCATCACACAACAAAACAGAAATTCTAACAGCTCTTGGGTTGACCTTTTTGTATCCTGCTAGGAGTAGCATCATTTTCAAGTTGAAATCTTTGATTTTAGGACACTTTCTGAGAGAGACCAAGGGGATGGGGAGTTTGTTCATCACACCGTGTATAGAAAGATGTAAAAGGCTCACTTACAAAGACTTCACAGCACATGGAGAATCAAGTGCAGAGAGCACCCTGGAGACATAAGGGGAAAGCCGTGAAGTGGTACAGAGAGCAGTGCTAAAGGGCTCAGGTGTGTAGTGAGATGACCTTGCACAGAAAGCTCTTGACAAGCATTAGCTAGTGATGCAAATCTTAGGCTTTTAATAAAGCCAATAAATAGCATCTCTGAGCAGCTGGTGAAGAGTTGTCTGCCTTTTTAAAAATCTTTGAGTGTGTGTGTGCATGTGTATGTACGCAAATGTACTCTGTGAGAAGAGAACTCTTTGTATTAAGTCGTTGACACTTCCCTATGAGAGATCACTTCTGTTGCGAATAAATAGCCTGTTTGTATGTATGCCTAACACTTGTCAGCAAGGAGCCCAGTGGATAGTCATGCCCTTTTGTTGAAGAAGTCATGGGCATTCTGCCAGAGAAAGTCAGGCGCTCTGGGGAAAAGGTGATTGTAACTGAAGTGTAATTAAAGAAGCAACAAGACTGGAATGACCATCATTTGGAAGTGAGGGGAAAATCCAAGAAGAAGCGAATGAAGACTAATGGTGTAATGCTAACCCAAAGCTAAGTTTCTAGCATTGCCTGAATAATACATAAACTTGTAATTAAGATTTAAGATGATCCCCTGTGGGAAATGTACTTTTAGGCCAGAAGAATTCAATATATCTTGTACCCATTAAAGGCAAAATGATAAATCATCTTTGTCATTCTCTGCTGGAAGTAGGAGCATGATAACTTAAATCACAGAGAAAGTGCTGATGTGTTTAGAAGGAAGAACAAGTCTGGGGTGGTGCCAGGAGGATGGAAATTTGTAGGAGTCTTGGTGAGTCTCATCAGCTAAATGTGGCAAAACTCAGAAGAGTTATGCCTTTTTGGTGTAGGCATGGGGTGCAAGGTAAGGGTAGAACTGGCTTGAAATTTGAACTTTTAGGAGTTTTTTTTTTGAGAAATTGATATGAAGTGAAGTGAAAGATGCTTAGTCATGTCCGACTCTCTGTTACCCCTTGTACTGTACTGCCAGACTCCTCTGTCCATGGAATTCTCCAGACCAGAATACTGGAGTGGGTTGCCAACTCCAGGGGAGAAGTTGATATAAAGAGTTTCTAGTCTGCCACTCTGTTGGAGAAGGAAATGTCAAACCACTCCAGTATTCTTGCCTAGAAAATCCCGTGGACAGAGGAGCCTGGTGGGCTGCTGTCTATGGGGTCACACAGAGTCAGACATGACTGAAGCAACTTAGCAGCCGCAGCAGTCTGCCACTCTGTATTTGTTCGACTGAGATTTTCAGTTTGAGATTTTTGCAGTGAAAGTGTGAAACCATCTTGATGGTTGGATGACATTGCCAGCAAAATGGGAATGAGTTTTCGCAAACTCAGGGAGCTGGTGAAGGACAGGGAGGCCTGGCATACTGTAGTCCATAGGTTTGCAAAGAGTTGGACGTTACTGAGCGACTGAACAACAATCTTGATTACATTTTGTGAAATAATCATGTGTGGTCCTTGGGTAGATGCCAATTCACATCAGGAAGGTGCAAGGAGAAATACAGAGAAACAGAAACTGCAGTTGTAAAGGTGAAGAGCTCACTTGCTTCTTTTTATACACAAGAAACCAGGGTAAATTGTCCAAAGTCCCATGGCCACTTTTCAGTAGGGCTAGAACTTGGATGCAGATTTCCTGACTCAGCACCTAAGATTCTGTTCATTTTCCACAAAGGGATGATTTCCACCAGAGACCCTGCTCAGTGTAGGAGTGGTCATTTTGTCATCAGAAGGCATTTCCTGGTATCTTGTTGCCTTCTGATTGGTGGTGATACTATTCACGGATGGAGAGAATCATAGACACTTTTTAAATTTTTAGGTTACAGGATTATAGGCTAGATCTCCAGGCAAGAATACTGGAGTGGGTTGCCATGCCCTCCTCCAGGGGATCTTCCCAACCCAGAGGATGATGCCAGGGAATGATCCTAGAGGTTAAACCCCCATCTCTCATGTCTACCTGCATTCTTTACCATCAGCACCGCCTGGGAAGCCCTGGAAATGAATTTTGCTCTTTTGAAATCATGGTTTGGCTTGCATTTACAGTTTTGGAATGATGGCTCGTTTTTCTCAGGAATTGACAGATGTTGAATTGTTTTCTTCTGTTGTCGTTGAGAAGTCTGTTGTCAGTCTAATAATTAGTGTCCCTTGATAAATAATTGATCATTTTACTCTGGCCTTTTCACTTTTTGTTCTTTTCTTGTAGTTTCAGGCTGAGGGCTGATGTATATAGATTTAGCTGTAATAATTCTACTTGAGACTCATTAGTGTTCCTGTAATTAAGGATTCTTTTATCAGCTGTGAAAAAGTCACAGCTATTATCTTCTTCAGTATTGCCTCTTTCCTGTTTTCTCCTTTCCCTCCTACCGGCCCCTTTAAAGATACATGCTGGACCTTCTCATTCTCTCTCCGGCTCTCCTGAAGCTCACTTTCATGGTTTGCATCTCTGTTTATACTGGTTTCCTCCTTAATCCTTTCTTCACATCCGTCTTCCTCTTCAGAT
The DNA here is from genome assembly GCA_006410875.1 of Neotragus pygmaeus. Lineage (NCBI taxonomy): Eukaryota > Metazoa > Chordata > Mammalia > Artiodactyla > Bovidae > Neotragus > Neotragus pygmaeus. The sequence goes on along the minus strand of SJYV01024187.1, from coordinate 8,424 downwards.
TTTGAATCTGCCGCTCTACCTATGCATTATGTATTCATTTCCTAAAGTTCTCTTACTTCAACAAATAGGTTTGTCCTTTAGATGGTTAAAATGTTCTCTTCCTGATCCAGTCTTTCTCAAAAGCGGATCCCTTTGAGGATGCCCTCTTTGTGTGGAGTCTGCTTCCACCCCCTGACTTTCCCAAGCTAAAGGTCATGACTGTGTGGCTCTTAATATACTAATCCTTCTAGAACACCCCTCATTCTCTGTTTCCTGATATCAACAAAGCTTTAGCTCCATTTGCCACTTCAGCATCTACTGAATTTCAGTTTTTTAGTTTTCCTCTTTATTTTGGAGCTTTTCTTTTACTTTTAGGACCTCGGTCAGTGTGTAAATGGAATGTTGTTATATGCTCCTCTGGATGCTTTGGATGGAAGGGTTTTTAAGGTTATTCAGATCAGGGTTTCTTAAACGTAATATTCATATATATCACCTGGCAACCATGTTAAAATGCCAGCTCTATTTCAGTAGATCTGGGAGAGGACCTGAGATTTTTGCATTTCTCACAGACTCTCAGTTGATGCTATTGTTTCTGTTCCATGGACACCATCTTAGTAGAAGTATCCTAAATCATATGCTTTTATAAACAGAAACCCAAGAAAATTTTATCTCTTTTCCAAAGAGGCAAAGGACTAGAAGATAGAGAAAAAAAATTTAATTATTTTGTTAGTTAGACTTGTTTGCCTGCAGGTTATATCATACAAACACTAGAGAATCTCTTGGGATCCTAGAACAGAAACTATTTTTTTTTTTTTTGTCTGCAGAATGACTGGAAACAGGAACTTAAATGTGATCTACTTTGTCTGTTTCCTGCATTATCATGCTTTCTCTCTCTCTTATGTTCCTTGTTACATGGAGTGCATCAGCCATAGAAGAACTCTTTCCTCTTCTGTATCTCTCAAGATCAAAGAAGTAGTATACCACGCTGGACAAAGGAATGGCTTATTGAACTAAACCGTCTGGTTTGAGTTATGACTTTGCCATTTACTAGCTGTTTAAGTAACTTAACCTCTGTGACCCTTAGTACTCTTATGTGTAAACTGGGAGTATTAACAGCTCCTACAGAATGGGATTAAATGTTATTATATAGACAGTTCTTAGAATAGCCATTGAAATAGAGTAAGCATGCAACAAATGTAATTCTTATATTTTCTTCTATTTTACTTCTTGTTTGTCTTCTGAAAAATGACTCATTGGTTCGACTTGGTTTCGATACACAGACTTGGACCTATCAGAGATGGCCAGGAGTTATGATATGTGTTATATTCTATGAAATAGCTTATCTTGCAGTAGTCATGTGATTGAAAGTAGTGGCCATTCTTTGTGAAGAGGAGGGTTTGATCTCATGGACTGTCAGTAGAGTTCAGCCGGTGGTTCACAATACAGTGCCTGTGAACTAATTTAAACAAGTATTTTATTTCTTCTAGGTAAATTATATTAATTACACAACCCATCATTTTTAAAAGCAATTAGGAGCTAGTTACTAGAAACTAAAGTCTTTATTGATTTGTTGTTCAGATACTCAGTAGTGTCCAGCTCTTTCTAACCCCATGGACTGCAGCATGCCAGGCGTCCCTGTCCTTCACTATCTCCCAGAGCTTGCTCAAACTCATGTCCATTGAGTAGGTAATTCCATCCAACCATCTCATGTTCTGTCATCCCCTTCTTCTCCAGTCTTCAGTCTTTTCTAGCATCAGGGTCTTTTCTAAAGAGCCACCTCTTTGTATCAGGTGGCCAAAGTATTGGAGCTTCAGCTTCAGCATCAGTCTTCCAATGAATATTCAGGATTGATTTCCTTTAGGATTGACTGGTTGGATCTCCTTGTAGTTCAAGGGACTCTCTAGAGTCTTCTCCAACACCACAGTTTGAAAGCATCAATTCTTTGGTGCTTGGCCTTCTTTATGGTCCAACTCTTATATCTATATGTGACTTCTGGGAAAACCATAGCTTTGACTATATGGAATTTTGTTGGCAAAGTAATGTCTCTGCTTTTTAATATGCTGTCTAGGTTGGTCACAACTTTTCTTCCAAGGGGTAAGCGTCTTTTAACTTCATGGCTGCAGTCACCATCTGCAGTGATTTTGGAGCCCCCCAAAATAAAGTCTGTCACTCTTTCCATTGTTTCCCCATCTATTTGCCATGAAGAGATGGGACTGGATGCCATGATCTTCATTTTTTGAATGTTGAGCTTTAAGCCAACTTTTTCACTTTCCTCTTTTACTTTCATCAAGAGGCTCTTTAGTTCTTCTTCACTTTCTGCCATAAGGATGGTGTCATCTGCATATCTGAGGTTATTGATATTTCTCCCAGCAATCTTGATTCCAGCTTGTGCTTCATCCAGCCTGGCATTTTTGCATGATGTTCTCTGCATATGAGCTAAATAAGCAGGGTAACAATATACAGCCTTGATGTACTCCTTTCCCAATTTTGTTTGAAAGTCTGTCAATGGAAGTCTGCCCTTCCATATCCAGTTCTAACTGTTGCTTCTTGACCTGCATACAGATTTCTCAGCAGGCATTAAGGTGGTCCAGCATTCCCAGCTCTTGAAAAATTTTCCACAGTTTGTTGTGATCCACACAGTCAAAGCCTTTAATGTAGTCAATGAAGCAAAAATGATGTATTTCTGCAATTCTCTTGCTTTTCTATGATCCAATGTTGGCAATTTGATCTTTGGTTCCTCTGCCTTTTCTAAATCCACCTTAAACAGCTGAAAGTTCTTGGTTCATGTACTGTTGAAGCCTGGCTTGGAGAATTTTGAACATTACTTTGCTAACATGTGAAATGAGTGCAATTATGTGGTAGTTTGAACATTCTTTGGCATTGCCTTTCTTTGGCATTAGAATGAAAATATTTTATCTTTATAATTTAAACTGGTGTGTTTCTCAGGGCTAGTTTATATGACATCATAGTTGTGGTCCATGTATATTTCCAGAGGGTGTTATTCATATGACTCCAGTATGGATGGTCACCTAGATGTCTGCAAAAACTCTGGCATTTCTACAGTTGACTCAGCATGATTTTTTAAAATATTCTTTAAGAAACTTGAGTCCCATGATATTTAGCACAGTTGCAAAGGTCCTGTTGCAGAGTGCAAATGCAAACAATTGGATTTTTAAATTTTTTCAGGAAGGACTCTTTTATCAAGGCACCTATCAGTCATCAGTGTGGTCTTGAGTGGTTCGCTGCTTTGTATCACTCTTATTCTATATTTTTAATTATAAATAATTTTTAGCTTATCTTCGTACATCAGTTAAAATTTTCTGTGGATTTATTGGTTAACCTTAAGTTTGTGTTGCTGCAATAATTTTCTAAAAACTAGGTATTTAAATATGAATAAAATTCAGATATAAATCACCCATAGTCTTATTGCTAATGTAAATTTGTGTGTAATTTTCCTAAACTCTATACTCACTCTTATTACTGGCTTCATTTGCCACTTATATATGGGATAACTGAAGCCAAGAGGCTGTGGTTTCTCTTTAACCTGCTAACATGGGGCTTGATGAGAAAAGTTGGAGAACCTCTCATTGAACAGGGTGTTATGGATTGAACTGTGTATCCCCCCAAATGTTAAAGTCTTAATCCCTAGTGCCTATGAATGTGACCTTATTTGGAAATAGGGACTTTACACATGATCTAGTTAAGATGAAGTCATTAGACTGGACCCTAAACCAATGTCTTCATGAAAAGAAAAAACTTAGACACAGCGACAGACCCATACAGGGAGAAAGTCATGTGAAGGTGAAATAAGAGATCAAAGTGCTGCATCCATAGGTAAAGATGCCAGTGATTGTCAGCAAGCCACCAGAAGCTAGGAGAGAGGCAGGTCAGATTCTCTTTCATAGCCCTCCCAGGGCTCCAGCCCTGCTGAAACCTTGATTTCAAACATCTAGCCTCTAGGACTGTGAAAAAATATATTTATTCTTCATCTGTGGTATGTGTTACAGCATCCTTAGGAAACCAATACAGAAAGGAAGTTGGGTAAACAAGAATATAGATAGATAGGAGATATGTAGATAAGTGCATGGGGAGATGGGTGAATGGATGGGCTGATGGATAAATTGATAGGTAGTTAGACAGATAGATAGATGATACACAGAGAGGTAGATGAAGAAGAAATCAGGAGAGATGAAGAAGGTGAGGTCATGTTCTATAAGATAAAAATGAATACTAGGGCTGTATCATTAGCTATGAGCTGTGGAGTTGTTGTTTGCAAAGTCTGTTGCAAGTCATCCAACTTGCACGCAAAGCAGGAGAATCACAGTGGCCCTTGATGCCAAAAAGACATCTTGTCTGACTTTATTCTGTTAGGGAGCTCATGTCTGGTGGTCCAGAAGTTCAGTCAGACCATTTGGACATGTAGAGTGGTGGTTTCTGACTGGGTGTGAGACCAGCAGACAGTTTCCATTTTCTCAGCAATATTAAGAGTTTGCTACTAAAACATGCTGAACTGGGCTGTCGCTGGTTCTGAAGGCTGGTGAGACTGACCGTTCGAGAGCTGCCTTTTGGTTTGTGCTCAAGAGCAGGAATGGCCAGTGTTGGAGTAGCAGTGGGGAAGAACAGGTTGTGAGGATAGAAACCTATTCTTTCCAAGTAGGTTGGCTGTCACAAAACTTTATAAAGCTGGCAGCTCCTGGGGTTGGGATTGCTGCTCTCCTATGAGGGGCAAGAGGCAGTACTGGGACTCTCTCTGTTGTTTAGCTTATGGAAATCTCTGGGGGCTTCTTGCAATTTCTAGAGAATTTGGTTGAGTCTACCTTAAGCAGAGAGCTAACCTTCTTTAGGAAACTAAATAGAGAAGAAAAGTACAAGGTCTCCAGCATAGGTTTTCCATCTCACTTAGGTACTGGAATACCTCACTGAAATTGTTCCAAATCTCATTGATCCCTGTTCCAACATTAGTCCAGATTCTGAATCTTGATTCTGTTTCCCATGTTCATCATGCCACTCCTGCCTTGCGCCTTGCTCACTGTGTGCCATCTTATTTTTCTGACTTTTTGACTTGGGCCCTTTCAGCACAAGGCCCTTTGGTATCTTTGGCTCATTCTGCTTCAGCATCCTTTGTATAGGACCCCTGACTCTCAGGGGACTAAGCCCTGGCCTTCTGACTGGAGACCCAGCTGGCCTTGCCCAGTCTTTTATGTAACTGCACCAAAAAGGATGATCCCACTGAATCCCAGGGGAGGATAAATGTGAAATTCCAGGGTTCGCTGCCATATCATCCTCAAGCAAACTTTCAGAGGAAATGTCTTGAAGCGACTCTGTGGCTCTGGAGTCCCTGACCCACTTCAAGGATCAAGAAAGTAGAGGAGGTGGTGGTGGTATGGAAGTTTCTTTGGAAAACACCATTGCTGTGAATGCTTCTTTTGGTACAAAGCCCTATGAGCATGGATGGCCTCCACAGATGCACTTTTATCCCAGGACTCGGCTGCCCCAGACCTGGTGCCAAGCTGTGGTGTGGAGGAGGCAGAGGAGGGGTGCGCTCACAGAGAGATGACTGCTGCACACTCCTGCACACTGTCTGACTGTGTGCTGCCTTTGGGCTCATGGTGTTTAAAGTTTCACTTCTGCCTTAGTGAAGATATTTTTCTGAATCCGTGTATGATGCTGTCAGCGGACACTATCTCGAGTCATAAGTACTGTCTTGTATAACATTAAAAAATAGTTGGACATGACTGAGTGACTGACCTGAACTGAACTGCAAATGAACACTGGGAAATGTGATGTGGAGAATAAATAAGTGGATTTTAGTGAATACATAGTAGTCTCTGACATACACATATTTTAAGCCTCTAAGAGAGACCCATAGTATAAAACGTGTCTCAGATTTGCTTATCTAAAGAACTCCTTCCCACTCACCATTCTAGTATCCATCTATTCAAGTATTCTGTGGACCACACTTGAGAAACACTAATGTAATGTTCCCTTGGGACCTCCTCTTAAACAGTTGCTGTTGAGTTTTTTGCTTTCCAACCATGTTGTAGAAACAGAAAAAGAAATGATGTAATTAGAGATGTCTGTGTATCCTAACTCTTTGAAGATCATATTTTCAGATCAAAAGATTGTTTTCTTAAGCCATTTTATACTTTACTTTCTGTTTGAAAAGAACTTGCTTGTGTTATTTTCCATGTATTTCCCTAGCTCTTAGAAACAGGGTTCAAGCCCAACCAGCAACATTTCCCCTCATGCAGCTATGACCCAGGATGATTATAACTCCATTTAAATAGCAATGGTGAAACTTTCCATTTGCTTAATTGCCTTCCTTATATTTAAAATTGATAACTGACAAGGAGCTGCTGTGTAGTACAGGGAACCCTGCTCAATATTATATAACAGCCTAAATGGGAAAGTAATTTGAAAAAGAATAGATATATGTATAGCTGAATCACTTTGTACACCTGAAACTAACCCAACATTGTTAATCAACTATATGCCAGCATAAAATAAAAAGTTAAATTTTTTTTAAAATTTATTTTCAGTGTGTAGATGAGATTAGTACAATATAACTACTCACTGGGTTGCTTTCAAATTATCTTTAAAAGTTTGTCTACAAAAATTTTTTAATTTGAATTTGTGTTAAATTCATTATTTTCCCTTTTAAAACACAGGCTGTCAGCTGACCACTATTACACTTTTCAAACAAAGACTGACGTAGGTCATGTCAAGTTAATGGAGCAGAGACTATGAAGCTCACCAAATATTGCATTCTCTTCTTATACTTCCCAGCCCCCTTGCAATTAGATGAATTTAAGTGGAGAGTTTTGGCCAATACAATATGGACGTAGCATTTGGGTCTCTTCCTACCTAAAGTAGGGAAAAATCTGTGCATGAGTTTGTAGTACTATCTATTGTAGAGAAGACATATTCCACATGGGGCAATTACAACATAGTGGAGATGCAAGCATCCTGGATTCCTGGGTGACCACATGGAACTGAGGTCTGTGAACCTGTAAGGGACAGGTCGTGTGAGAGAAATAAACGAGTTGTGTCAAGTCACATGGACTTAGGAGCTACTTTATTGTCACAGCATGGCCTTCTCCTCCTTGGCTAAATATATGTCTTCTCTAAATGAGAAAAATAAAACAAAAGAGAGTTACACTATCATATAAGTCATTGTCTAGACTTGGCTATACAGTCACCCCCATTTTAATAAGGAAAAGTTTGAAAATATACCTCACTTTATATTAGACATGTATTGTATGTCTCTTGCTGAGACAGATTGACTGTTTCCTTATTTGAAGAGCTCCAGATTACCATCTTTTGTCATTATTCATTTTACTCTAAAAATTATATTGACACTGATAAAATTTTCAGTCTGTCCACTTTTTTTTGTATGGTAATAGTATCAACAGCTGTTTAATATTGTCACTTACAGCAGATTTAGTCTAGAACTCTGAAAAATAATGATCTCTATATTGTTGGCAGTGGAAACCCAGAGTTTCTTCAGTTCAGTTCAGTTCAGTTCAGTTGCTCAGTCATGTCTGACTCTTTGCGACCCCATGAATCGCAGCACGCCAGGCCTCCCTGCCCATCACCAACTCCCGGAGTTCACTCAGATTCACGTCCATTGAGTCAGTGATGCCATCCAGCCATCTCATCCTCTGTTGTCCCCTTCTCCTCCTGCCCCCAATCCCTCCCAACATCAGAGTCTTTTCCAATGAGTCAACTCTTCACATGAGGTGGCCAAAATACTGGAGTTCCAGCTTCAGCATCATTCCCTCCAAGAACACTCAGGGCTGATCTCCTTCAGCATGGACTGGTTGGATCTCCTTGCAGTCCAAGGGACTCTCAAGTCTTCTCCAACACCACATTTCAAAACATCGATTCTTCAGTGCTCAACTTTCTTCACAGTCCAACTCTCACATCCATACGTGACCAGTGAAAAAACCATAGCCTTGACTAGATGGACCTTTGTTGGCAAAGTAATGTCTCTGCTTTTCAATATGCTATCTAGGTTGGTCATAACTTTCCTTCCAAGGAGTAAGCATATTTTAATTTCATGCCTGCAATCACCATCTGCAGTGATTTTGGAGTCCCCCAAATTAAAGTCTGACACTGTTTCCACTGTTTCCCCATCTATTTCCCATGAAGTGATGGGATCAGATGCCATGATCTTCGTTTTCTGAATGTTGGTCTTTAAGCCAACTTTTTCACTCTCCACTTTCACGTTCATCAAAAGGCTTTTTAGTTCCTCTTCACTTTCTGCCATGAATGGTGTCCTCTTCATATCTGAGGTTATTGATATTTCTACTGGCAATCTTGATTCCAGCTTATGCTTCTTCCAGCCCAGCATTTCTCATGATGTAATCTGCATATTATGACAATATACAGCCTTGACGTACTCCTTTTCCTATTTGGAACCAGTCTGTTGTTCCATGTCCAGTT
>SJYV01024186.1:16360-33896 GCA_006410875.1 Neotragus pygmaeus | reverse complement strand
TCCAGGAGTTGGTGGTGGACAGGGAGGCCTGGCGTGCTGCGATTCATGGGGTCACAAAGAGTCAGACACAACTGAGCGACTTAACTGAACTGAACACTTCCCTGGGAAACCTCACCCTAGGCACAGGGAACCTGGGAAGTCTCCTCGCTCAGGTCCTGAGTTACTGCCTTGGAACAGGAGTCCCCCCTCACCGGGACCTGTATCAGGATGCAGAGGCATGCAGCCGGGGGCAAGGGAGCATTACCTGCTCTTTCATATAAAAGGGCAGTGTGTGTGTATTTGAATTGTGGCTCCAATTTTTAACTGCCCTCATCATTTGTATTACATGGCTTAAGTCCAATTAGTAAATGAATGCATGTTAATATGAAGGGGCTGGGGCGAGCAGGATTTGCCGTCACCTAGAAGCTCTGCTACCCTGTGCTGGGCTCTGGCTTGTTGTTCAGTTGCTCAGTTGCGTCTGACTCTTTGTAGAATGCACAGTCATGTGGCTATCGCAGATCCTTCTGGGAAGTTTTAAAATAAATTCTCCTTCTAATATCANGGATTTGCCGTCACCTAGAAGCTCTGCTACCCTGTGCTGGGCTCTGGCTTGTTGTTCAGTTGCTCAGTTGCGTCTGACTCTTTGTAGAATGCACAGTCATGTGGCTATCGCAGATCCTTCTGGGAAGTTTTAAAATAAATTCTCCTTCTAATATCATTGGCCCCCCCCCCCTTTTTTTTTTTCGGCACAGTCAGGCACATTTACCCCTGTACTTCTCTTGAGCCGTTCTCTTACTGGTAGCTCAGGTGAGGCTCCTCAAGCGCTTCAGGCCTACTTAAAATCCTGTGGTTGCTATTGGCCAACCCATCTGTGAACAGCAGGGAGACTATCAGAAAAGGGTGCCATGCTTAAGAGCCTTTTGAAAGCCCCGGCTTGATTATAAGCCCACAGGGCAGTCCCCACAGGCGGGTGATAGGAAGCGGCTCTGGTACATCCATGAGCCCCCCAGTGCACATGACCTGTGACCCCACCTGGGCGGCCTGGCTGCGAGGATGCTGCTCCTTGCACACGACAGAGCCGAACAGAGCAGGATCAGTGCCGTGAACACACACAACCTGTCTGAGCGCGAGAGAAAACCACCAGCCTTCAGGTGAGCCAGAAGAGACGTTTGTCATCCCTCTAGGTATTTAGAAAAGGCCCTTCTACCAAAGGAATTCCAGAAAGCTTCGTGATTCAGGGGGCCACACAGGCTCCTCACTTCCCAAGGTCCTGACTCCCCACTACTCCTGGGGCACCAGTCCCCAGGCGCTAACAAGTGTCCCCTATTCTCAACCATCAGCCCAGCAGGTTCTTCTGCCTCCGAGTAAAGTTCTCGAGAAGCCTGTAAAAGCTCCCCAGCTCTGAGTAAACGCCACAGCCCTGCGGTCCTCTGTGTCAGCTCTCGGTCGCCCACCTCTCGCCCCCGCTGCCTGCTCCAGCCTTTGCTCTCACCATGCTCCCCTCAGATGACGCCTCCTTGTCTTCAGGTCCCACCAACTCACAGTTTCAACCGCCTCCCTTCCCCTGACTTGCTATCCCCATTCCCTGCTTCGGTATTTTTCCTTAGCATTTCTTAGTAACAATCTATTACCTTGAGTCATATGAAACTTGTCAAAAAAATTTTTAACCTACAAAAATGGTGGTTTCATGTGGCTCAACCTGATATTTCAACTTATTTTGACTGTTAATCCATCGCCATTCTAAACTAAGCTCCACAAGGGCAGGGATTTTTGTACATATGACTTAGTGCTAGAAAGCCAGGGTTCAGAACAGTGCCTGCCATAGAGTAGACTCTTAATAAAATGTTACTAATGTCAGGGCAGCTTGTTCTGCAAGAGTTTTTCTGAACCACAGTGCACTGGAGGAGAAAGAGTACCGTAACTCTGGCAGATGCCAGTCAACAAGAATGGACCATCCCAGCAGGAAAAGAGATGCAGACTCTTGGTGGGTTGGCTTCCCCTGTCACACTGCCCGTCTGAGACCTGTGAACCCCAGGGGCTGGAAGTAGACATGTGCCTCAGAGTCCAAATAGGCTTGATGACACCAGCTGCGGAAACAGAATGGGTACATCAGACCACAGGCAAGACACGCCGTAAGACATACACCAAGTCTGCGGCAGATGTGGCGTGCCTCCCCTCATCCTCGCTTTGGAGTGCCCCAGGGACCCCCGGTGAGGTGTGCTCTGGACTGAGTTTCACATAAGAGCCACGCCAGAAACTGGTCACTCCCCCTTGAAAGTATTAAGAAACAGCAGCTCCTGCAGCGAGGCCAGCCCGTCTCTGGGGCCTTTCCATGCCCTTGCTTTTTACTGCCTCACACCTTCAGTGTGTGCGTGGGTTTGGAGGGTGACAGAGAAAACGGGACTGAGCTGGTGGGCATCTGCTTTTCTTCTGACTGGCCTCTCTTCCTGGGGCCTGGCTGAGCTGCAGCAGGCCCAGCTGGGAGGGGGAGGAAAGGCATCGAGGATGCTGCTGGACAGCTGCTCAAGACCACTCCCACGGCCACAGGAGACCTAGCAGTTCAGAGCTGGTAGCCCCCGCAGCAGCTGCACTCTGGATGGCACCCAAGCAGGTACGATTCTCCCCACCCCTGGAGAGACCCTCCCCCTTGCAGCCAGTCTTTTCTCTAACAGCCTCTCAGTTCCTGTGCCAGGAAGACTAGAAGGTGCCAGCCTGTGCTCACCATGGGGTCACTGGGGGGTGACTCAGCCTTATCTGGGGAAGAAAGACATTAACGGAAGTGATGGTCAGTCACTTGGACTACCTTACAGATGCCACCCCAGCCCAGGTTAGAAACAGCCCTGACAGTTTACTGAAGCCCGCCATAAGATGCTGGCTCTCATGGGTACCAGCAGCCACAATGCAACATCCACCGCGTCCCTGTGGCATTTTAGTAATAGTTTCCCTGACCTGAAGGAGCTTTCAGACTCAACCTGGATACCCAGCAGTTCTAGCCTGCTACAGAGAAAGTTTTAGTCTGTGGGCAACATACACACATGGGTCTGGTTTAACTTAAATAATTAGACTTCATGAGCTCTAAAAGGGAGAGGGTAGGAGCTGGGTCTTCTGGCTGAGTTTCCAGTGCCTAAAACAAGGTGCTAAAAAAGAAAATGAATGAAGCATGCTGGGAAAAGTAAAGCCATAGTCTTCCTTTTTATCAACAGTCAGCACTGACTATGATTAGACCAGCCACAAAATTATGTATCTTAGGGAATTTTCTTACTGCTGCCCTGAAATCAAATAATATGTTATCAAATAAGTTTTAACAAATCCCTTAGGTAGGGGGGAAAACCTCTATAATCCTGCCAAGCCCCCAATTTTGGAAAGACCAGGAGCTGCTGAATACAATAAGATAATAATGTTTTACTTGGTCTGAAGATGGCCACCTCCAGCTTTAAGGGTAGGGGATGCTATTGGAACGGGGAGCCGAGTCTGTGCCGCTGTGCACAGCCCGTGAGGGAAGCGTGGGGAAGGCCGTGCGGTGACCGCCCAGTCTCCCTGCCGTGGCTCTGTCATGGGACCGCCACCCGCTTTCACACCTGCTGGCCGAGGGACGGACTCCAGGCGGCCTGCCTTTTGTGGTCACCCACTGCCTGTCCAGGAGGAGGCCCTCTTCCCTGGCCCGGCAGGGAGAACCAGCACCAGCGTTCTCGTTATTGTGCGGAATAGCAAGTGCGCCTTTGGCCACCATATTCCTGCTTCCTCCTCAGACAGGCTTCCAGACCAAACAGAAAAGACCGACTAGACCTCAGTTCGCAAAGAAAAATTTCTAAGGACAGGAAGGAAAGATGGCCATCTGTTACTGCCATCGGCAGTCTGGAGAAGCCCCCAGGAAAGGATGCCCACTCAGCCACCACTAGGTTGTAACATGCTCATTCTAGAGCTCTGAAATATCCTAGTATCTTGGGAGAGCTCACAGCAGACAGGGCCTAGCAGACATAGCATCATTCAATAGATGTGGGCTCCAATTTGGCCATCAGGGGGAGTGCCCGCTCCCCAAACAAGGGGTGTCACTCGTGCTGACCCCTTGGGCACCCATCCACCTGGAAATACCCTCCCCTCCACCCCGCGTCCCGGCTCACGTTACCTGTGTGACATCTGTCAGCACTTCCTGCCAGAATGTTATTCTGTGTTCCCACTGCCCCGTGTACACCCTTCTTCAGCTCTTCACTGTGTTACTTCTGTGTATTTATTCACCTCAGTTTACTGAGCTGCCTAGGAAGTAGCAGGCTTTATTCTCAGCCCTGGGACAGAACAGTGCCCTAGCAGGACTCTGAGCCCCTTGGGGGCAGAAAGGCTGGCTCCTTCTGGATTTCTGCCACAATTTTATCTCCACATTTACCATAAACCTGTGATGGGTATGTCACAGCTAGCCTTGGGTAACAGAGGACAGGAGTTCAACTTCTTTCTGGCTTTCAAACAGCCACCGACTCATTAAGAACCTTCAATACAGCTCAAAAAAAACCCCAAAAACCAAAACTCCACCTGGTGATGTTTATCCCTGCCAGGTCTACCCTGTGACTCAAACTGAATGCCAGTCTGTTGAGCGAGCTTCTCTCACTGGGCACATTGCCAGGAGGCAGCCCCTGCCCCTTCACCTCGTGCCCAGGCGGGCATCTCTATAACAAGATGAATCAGACAGGAGAATGACTGGCTCCCGGCATCCCAGCCCCACTCTGGGACACAGCTCAGGGAGCATTCCAGGCTTACTGGGGGTGACAGCTTCAGTCCGCAAGTTCTGACAACATTGGATTAAAGGAAAACCAAGGTGGGAAGGCCTGCGGACTTTCCCTTCTCGGTTCCTCCTCACCTTTCCAATCTCTGAACACCTGAGGCCCAAGGCCCAGTCTTCTGTCATCTACATTCTCCTTGTTGATCACACAGCTTTAGGTACTGCCTCTGGGCTGACATCTCCTGAACCCTGATTTTAATTTTCGCTCCAGAGTTGCATATCCAACTGCCCACTTGATGTCCACTTGGATGTCTAACAAGGTACTTGAAAACTGTGTCCAAACCTAACTCTTGATTCCTGCTCCCCACTTCAAAACCCAGTCTTTGTCCCATGGGCTTCATCTCAGTAAACGGGAGTCCCATTCCAGAGCTACTCAAGTCAAAAATCTTCGAATCATCTTTGACACCTGCGCTTCTCCTCGAGCCCACTTTCCTCCACTGGCAGAGCCCACTGGCCTTCATTCTAGCTGTTCCTTGGCCGGGAGAGCGCTTCTTCTTGACTGCCCATATGGTTAACTCCTGCTTTCCTTAAAGGTCCTGGGTTGAACCTCCTCTCACTGAATCCTGCCCTGAGATCCTATTTAACACTGCAGTTCCCCCCGTCACCCCGGCACACCCAGCCTGTCTTGCCCTGGCTTTTTGTTCGTTCCTTCCATAGCACCCGTCACTTTTTAACATACTTTATAATTATTTGGTTTGTTGTCTGTCGCCACCAGCTTGAATGTAAAGCCCAGGAGGACAGAGAACTTTGTGCAGTTTATTCTTTATGTGTCCCAGTTGCCTGGGGCAATGTCTGACATGTAACAGGCATTCAGTAAATATTTGTTGGATGAATGAAAAGATAGAGTGCTGTGATGTAGATTTGTTACATTTTAAAATGAAGCCATTTTAAGTTCTTGCCAAGCTTTTAAAATGGTTGCAGGAAAAGCTTCATTCAATAACATGAATCCTAGGGGTTGGCAATTCTGGCTAACAGCACACCAGCCACATTTACTAATGAAACACGTGAAGGGACCAAATCATGAGACTGCAAGTGTTGAAAATCTCCTTTCTGGCTACAAAAAATAGATCTCTATTGGGAGATCACATAAAAAAAAAAAAAAAAGCAGTCAATTAAGTGTGATAAGTCTTCAGTAATCTAGAGATCATTTAGCCTCAAGACTGAAACTGTTTCCAACTATGCTTGGCTGCAGCCACGACCCCTGTAAAGATAGGCCGAGGCTGACTGTGGGCACTGCCCAGGGTGCCAGCAGGGAGCAGAAGAGCAGCGCAGGGGTAAACCTGGAGAAGTTCGGCAAGACGGCAGGTGGCAGTGGGGGACGAGGGGAGATGAGGAGGGCGGTGGACCACGCAGCTTGCAGAAGCAGTAAGGTAGTGTCCAGCAGCACGAGCCCGGAGAATGGAGAGACCAACAGAAAGTGCTGGCACCGAAGGCAGGAAGGGAGACCCGCTGACAGCCCAGGAAACACCCACTCCGGCCCTGAGGGCAGTGTCACAGATCAACCTCCGATGGAGGGCGTGCAGTGGGGGAAGGGAGAAGAGATGATGCCCTGCTCCTGTGAGGAATAACACATGTACTTACGTAACTCTAAGTCTGGGACCATCATGCGGTCCAACAGTTGACGTACAGAGTGACACACGACAGCCCTAGGCCTGCCAGTTAACACTGATCTGTACGCTTACCTCTCCTTTCTAAATTTTCATTTTTTCCAAAGTCTTCTTCCATGCTGACAGCTGGATGTCATTTTGGCAGTCGCTAATAGCTATTTGAAAGTCACCCACTGTTGTTAGCTGGGGATATTTTCACTTGCATCACACCCCAAGGCACACTGTCCGGTACTAAGACTGCTTAGAGGAACGCACAGTCAGACCATCCGGCTCCCCACCCACCGAGTTTGCCATCTAGCTCTTCTCTTCCCAGAGATGGCCGCCTGCAACGGTCTGCTGCTCATGTGCAAGCACTCTGCAGACACCCTGTAGTCATGTCTCCACAGTCGCCAAGGCAAGGCTGAACGAAGTCCCTTACACTCTGTTTAAAGAGAGGCAGCTCAATTTTGTGGGTAAAATGTTTGAATAAAAACAAGTAAATGGTTAACCAACTACCTAGATAATGAAAGTAAAAAACCAGGACTCCTACTGGGACATAACATGCCTTTGTCCCATAAAAGAAGAGCACTGGTTCCAAGGTCTCTTGGATGCCTCCAAGTACATCCTGTTGGCTGAGATGAACTCCTGCTGGAGTGTAAACCGGAGAGCAGCAGGGAGCAGTGTATCCTGCTGCTTGGCTGTGTCTCCACGTCCACTTCAAACTCACACTCAGTGCCTGTGGCACAGCCCCTTTCACATACTATGTTGCTGACCAACTTCACAGGTCATGTGTGATTCCCATTTCCTTTCCAATCTTCTCATATTTGGAAGAACCTTTTGGAAAGATCTGCTATGGTAAAAATGGTAGATTCCAAACAAAGATGACAAGGAGTTTAAGCTGTAAACACCCTCCCTCTATTTTCCACATTTGGAACTTTAAAGGTGGAGGTTTATACAGGTGATTAGAACCCCTTAATGATCGGAATGATCATTGTTACAGCAACTATGAAAGAAAGTGAAGTGAAAGTGAAGTTGCTCAGTTGTGCCCGACTCTTTGCGACCCCATGGACTGTAGCTTACCAGGCTTCTCTGTCCATGGGATTTTCCAGGCAAGAGTACCAGAGTGGGCTGCCGTTTCCACCTCCAGGGGATCTTCCCTACCCAGGGATTGAACCCGGGTCTCCCGCATTGCAGGCAGACGCTTTACCCGCTGGGCCACCAGGGAAGCTATGCAACTGTGTTATCACCATAGTGACTATGGCAGCAGTTAGTACTCACCAAGCACCACAAGCTGCCGGGCACCAGCCGAGCCCCTCACATATAACTCATTTAGTCCTTGAGAGAACTAAGGTTGGTACTGTTAATCTCATCATTTGACAGAGGAGGAAACCAAGGCAGAGAGGGATTGAGTCACACCACTAATCGACGGTGGAGCTGGGACTCAGATCCAGGCGGCAGTGCTCCATGGTCCACTCTGGAGCCATCAAGCTCGACTGCTGCTTTACCATGAACCGTCCAACTGAGGAGGGGGGGTTGCTGAATCCTCAAAAGCCGGCTTGCTTACTCCTGTGAGACATTCAGGAGCACATGACAAGCACTTATCAAGTGGAAAAACACCACAGGCCTGCTGTCTAGGGATGACGAGGAGGGGAAGGCTTGCCTAGTGTCAGGCAGGCTGACCTGACAACCCTACAGCAGGACAGCAACAAGGTAAAGGGCGTCCATCCACTCCCTCTCTCACATTGCAATCTGAGTGTCATCAGCCTCCTCGCCGCAATATAGATGCCACCTAGGAATGGCTGTCATTGCCCCCCCCCAAAAAAAACTTCTAGAAAGAAAACCTATGAAAAGGTCGAAACAGCACAGTGTTCGCTATGATGCCCTCTCCTGCAGAATCTGTGAGCAGAAAACTGGAAATAAAGCACAAAACCCATCAGGCGAGAGGGAGAAAACGTAAGCTATATAAACGTAAGCTGTATAACCTGCTTACATTTCAATCTTTGCTCTTAGAGTCTGTGTGCTTGGGAGCCATCTGAAAATGCACATCCACCTAGGATACTAATGCCATCCACAAAATGATCCACAAAAAACCATGTCCTATGAACCTTCCAGGAGAGACACTTATAGCTGATTACACAAAGTTGAGCACCAAGAGCATGCTCAGACAGCCTCCAGATTGCTTGCTTGTGCAGGCTGGGCCATGGTTTAACCATCTCCCCTCCTCCAAGTAGCCCTTCTTAATTCACGGAACAGAGATGAGGAGCTCTGTCTTGACCACCTAACCCTGAACTGCATGCATCAGGTTCAGTTAATCCTGTGTTAACAAGAGACATGCTTTCTGCCAGTGTCTGCATTCAGGGAGTGCTGTTCTCAATCTAACGCATCAAACTCTCGTGAAATCTTGCTTATGACAACTACAGACACCAGGATGGGCCCCCTGGGCTCTGCCGCCCAAGGAGAACTCAGGTCCTTGCCTCCCAAGCCCCAGCACTAAGCTAGCTTCTCCAGGTGCCCGGACACTGTCCTCCGCACCAAAGTGCCTCTCAGCCAGGGCTCTCCAAGTAGCACTCATACACCAGTATAACACAACAAAGCGTTAGCCATCCCACAAATCAAGGGCTTCTGCCCATGAATGCCCCCTTGGGTGAATCTCTACTTTTGAAATCACGTTGCCCACTACGGTTTTTCAATTTTTCAATGACAATTTATTCTATAAAGCCCAAACAGAACTTGGTTTTAGTGACGGCAAGCTCTGAAATGATTCTTATTGGTTCTTTGGATGATGAGTGCATTAGTTACTATTTATGCTCTAGCTGTCTAGGAGGGCAGAGTTCATGCTAGGATTGAGACTAGCAGCATTTACCACAACCTTTACTCTTTCAAAATCCCAAGAAACTCATAGTTTCTAGCACAGATTAGTGAACACAGAAAAGACTCTGTTCTTGTCAGTGAACAACAGTTACAGAGCATCTCGTGTGTGCAGCAGGCCTCATTCCTTGCTTATATTTTAGAAGAGTCGTTCCCACACTTTAGGACTTCGACAGTGACACAAGAGCCATAAAAGGTACTGGGAGTCAGTATTTCTTCTGTTGCAAACATTAAAGACACTAAAAATACCACAGTTTCCTCTTACTATCATTTCACGAAAATGGGCATTTTTAACAAAAAAGAGTAAAGGGTGCAACCCAAGAATAAAAGACAGGTCTTTAAGTTGAACACATATAGCACTATGAAATCTTACAACACTGTCCTTAGTTTTCTCGTTTTTGTTGATGACTAGTAGAAACTAAAAACTGTCACCTGCCATCTGACTCTACAAGGATGAAGTCACTAGCCCCTGCAGCTGCTAATCTTCACCACCCTCTGACAGGAGTTCAGGGTGGAGACTGGGAACGAAGCACTCTGTGATATTTTCAGGAGATTTTATGGGCTCTAGTTCTTATATCTCTTATCTAGAAAAGCAGTAAATTCACTAACAGAGACATCTGCTCCTCATGACTAGCGGTAACCTTCAGCAGACTAGCAGCAACCTTGTGCAGAAATGTGTGCTGGCCCGCATACATCCCACTTCACCAAAATCACGAAGACTGACCCTCCCCTACCTCTGTGGAGCAGTTCCTCAGAGATGTCTGAGGTGCTGTCTCCCAGGCTGTAGTCCTCATTTTACCACAAATAAACGTAACTCACATTGTGTGTCGTCTTTCTTTTTTTAATCGACAAAACCTTAGCAGAGTGGACTGGCATTTGTTCCAAGGCCAGTGACAGGCTGCTGGGGGTGGGGGGTGGGGTGGTGTGGTGTGTGTGTAGCTGTGTGTGTGTGTAGCTGTGTGTGTTTGAGAAAGAGAGAGAGGCAGGTCTGAGTTAGGATGGGGACACCTCTCTGAAAAGCCCGTTTGTGGACTGCACAAATAAAAAGGTAGAGTGTAAAGNATGAAGATGTGTATAAGAGACAGGGTGTGGTGTGTGTGTAGCTGTGTGTGTGTGTAGCTGTGTGTGTTTGAGAAAGAGAGAGAGGCAGGTCTGAGTTAGGATGGGGACACCTCTCTGAAAAGCCCGTTTGTGGACTGCACAAATAAAAAGGTAGAGTGTAAAGAGGCTCTGAATTCCATCGCTTCGGCATTCAGAATATAAATCTATTTTCACTGCATCTCACTTTAAAGTTTCAAGGGTTTATGGATAAACTAGACTGGACCCAACTTTGACATTTAAAAACTCTGCTCTGAAGGCCAGATCAGAAATAAGAGGTCAGAGGGTTCACTGGTAATGAAAAGGGTTTTCAGCTGATAACCAGTGTCTTAAGAGTAGATGATACCTACATGTTATTTTAGTATATGATCAATAACATTAGAGGCTTTTAGCCAACAAGATTTTCTGATGGGAAGGAGAGAACAAGTGAAGGATCGGGTGTCGGTAAGTTTTTACTTAAAGCTTCTGTTAATGCTTACACCATCCCTCTGGAGGAGTCTAGTAGGGCACTTGTTTTCTACTAAAAATACTTACATGGAATTATAATTGGCAAGAAAAATATTCTTCTAGGGTGGGGGGGGGTGTGGAGAACAGATGACAGAGCACTAAAGAGAATTCTCTGGAAGACAATCAGAGCATAGTTGTCATAAAAAGACCTTGCAGCCAAGCCCCCCTGAGGAAGTTTCTTCTATAATTACTCAAAATTAATGACCATCAAGTAAGAGTTGTCAGATGCCCCTAGAATATGTGGTGAAACAATCCATGAGAAAGATGCAGTTTCTCCCACACTGAAGCCTCCCTAAGCCTTCTTCAGCAATGATTCACGCTTATATGCAAATTACTTCATTGGTAGTTTCTAAAGCCTTAACTTTTACTGTTAAGATGCAGCCCAGCAAAGTAATTTAGTGAGATTATTCCTTCCCATGAGTTAGTGATAATATTTTACCTTGCATTCCAAGTGAGGTGTTTCCTAAACTGTGTCTGTGCAACTGGAAGAACTTCATAAAATATTTCTTGATTAATTATTCATCCAACATGTAGGATTAGAAAGAGCTGCTATTTGACTATAACCAAAATACACTTATAACTTAAAAAAAGCTGCCACAAAAAATAAAACGCAGTTTATAGCAGAATACAAGAGACTATAAAAATGTAGTTATTGAGCTCTGAAATTTTCAGGACAGTAAGTAAATTTCTTGTCTACTAAAGATTTTGGGGGTCCAGATAATGTTAAATAATCCCTGCAACCAAGCAGGTGGCATCTTTTCAACACTACGGCCCTGATGTTGGCCTCTAAACTCCGAACACATATAGCCACTAAGTATTTTGGTTTGAAGTTTTTAATATTGACTTTGTTTCTCAATGTGTGTGGTTTAGGTTTTATCTGTACTAGGGGCTATCTTTGGAAAAAAAAAAAAAGATTGTGGATTGTGAGCTAATTAGTAAAACCACTAGGAAGCGTCTATACAGCATCTGAACTCAACTGCGCTGTGCTTGAGCACAGAGAAGTCTTCAGAGGAGAGGCAGATTACTTCCGGAGTGACTTCAGAACTTAGACCACCACCACTGTTGCCTCAAGCTTTTAGAACAGTGCCTGACCCACTTGTGTAAATATTCAGAGTCATACTTAAGTGATGACTTGTTACTCGAATTGGAACACAGATCACCATGGCTCACAAGATTATTTGTCCACAATTAAGTGGTTACCATAGCAAAATACTTCATTTGCATATCAACTGCATATTCTATCTGAATTTAAAGAGAGTTTGCGATTTTCTTCTAGCGTTTCCAACTGATTCTTCAAATTAATACCTGTTTAGTCCACTTGCTCTTAGGCAGTAGTTTTTCCTCTCATGATACAGCTGAACTCTTTTCTTCCCTTTATATGTGATGATATTTTTTGTTTGCTTTTCTAGGGTTCAGCTTCTGAAGCAATGACTCTCTAATATGGCTTGGGAGCAGAAAAACTCAAGAAATTGTAGATCTGAGTCTAGAGGTCTTTGTATTTAGCAGGCATTTAATAAAAGATAATAATTTAAATTTAATTCTGGCCTGCCTTTTAACATTTCCTTAAGGTGGATGAATCATTACATGTGGTCCTCTTAAAATGACTCAGATATGGAAGGGTTAGACCCCACTTCTGGTGGAGGCATTCTGACTGGAGAGCCAGCAATTCAGAGCCTCCTTTTGACAGCCAGATCTACTGGGGCCTCGTTCTCAGGAGGAGAAGCAGGGGATGCTCCCTTGACTTCCCTCCTGCCTTTTCTGTGAAGATGTCTTGAAGTCAGGCAATCAAGGTCACACTACCTTCTCGGAGAAAAGCAGGTGAAAAGTGGCTCTGAGATCTCTTCCCCTCTTCTCCATGCTTCCCAAGCCCTTGTTCTTATCTCTCTCCTCGCCAGTGACTGACTTGGTCACTGGGAGTGAACAGGTAGGGCAGGGCATACATCAGAATGGATTGCTGCAGTCAGGGTGAGTCATGCTTATCTTCCTGAGGCTAAGGTTAGCTTTCACCCTGTGAAAAACTGCAGGGAGAATGCCAAGCCCCAGACAGCAATCACGGCGTATCTCATATGACAACTCCGACCTCCTCACGCGGGCCGGACTACACCAAAGCCATTCTCCAGTCAGCACGGACAAAACCGCTTGTCTTCTGAGATTCTTCTTTTATTCCCTTCCCATTTTTTTCATGTTGTCCTCCTTCCCCCTCAATCATGGCTCACCTCCAAGGAAACTGAACCCACGCAGCAGGCCCAGCGCTCCCACGGCAGGGAGCGATGCCCGCGTGCACAGTCCCACAGCCAGCCATCCAGCCGGCAGGTGGACAGCTTGCTGGAGCCATCCTGCTGAGCTGAAATGGGTGCAGGCAGAGGGCTACAGGGACTGCAAAGCGGGAGAGCCAACAAGACACGAAGCAGCACGGAGCCTGTGAAGGGAACCCGAAGCCAGCAGGCAGCCCGGCCGGCAGCTCCCGTGCTAGTCACGCCTTGCCGCCACCCCAGGGGAGCAGCCCAGGCCGGGGCCAGCGGGCCCGCTCCTGAGCTCATCGTTGTGGCTCCGTCCCAAACCTGAGTCACTGGGGATTCCACAGGCTGCTAAGAGGGCCCTACGTGTATTTCCAAACCCACACTGCTTGATGCGGTCATGGAAAACTTGGATCTTTGCATTCTACGCTTTTGCTGTGGACCACATCCAGGTCACAGCCTAAGGAAGGCAGCTGGTGAAAACGACCCTGCTGGCCGATTCCCCAGCTTTTGTAATGAATCCCAGAGGGCTACGAACGGACATGTGCTGGTGGCTCTGCCAAGTTCCAGGCGAGCCCTCACCCATTGAAGACCAAGCAGCCTATGATTTATCCTGCAAGGGGAGCCTGAGAAGCTCCTGCAACCAGGACTCAACGGCTAGAAGCTGCCTCCAGAAAGGAAGGATGGAGGAGAATGTTCGTGTCAGGGGAAGAGGAGTGAGAGGAGGAAGTTCTGTGTTGTCCTATCAATTCAGCTTTCAGAAACCGGCCCGAGGACACCGGAGGCACGGGAGAGCCACAGGGCTGCTCTGGGCTCTTCAGTCCCCATAGAGGCAGCCTACGAAGGGCCAGGGAATGACTCGAGACGATGTGGTCACACTGGGTTTCAACAGAACAAGGCCAATTCTAAAGACACCCCTATTTCTTAGAATGCAGCAATTGTTAAGGAATACAAACATACTAAAAACCTGCCAAGAAAGCATAAATACTTTTATAATCATCATGTAGCTACCACTTACTATTCACCAGGTGCCAAACACTGTGCTTAAAAGCCTTTCTCATAGGTGATCTAATTTAATCCTCAAAACAACCCTGAGATAGGTTCTATATTAAATCCATTTTCCAAGTGAGAAAACGGGTCAACATTTCACAGACACTTCAAGGTGAGGTCAGGGCTGATCCAGGGCCAGGTGAGGCTTGAGCTCCAACTGCTGCGGAGAGAAAACTGAACAGCCAGGGCATTTGTGCATGAGCGTTTTGGAAGTGTCGGCTGGGTGCCACCACGAGGTGAGGCCGTAAGGGCAAATCCTGCCATCTGGATTAGCTTAATAGTCAATAGCTTTTTTTTTTTTAAGTAACTCAGATTTTGAGATTTTTTTCACCGGGGTATATTCTTTTACACCCAACTTCTAAAATCAAAATACTAAGATTTTGATGACTTATGTTACACTCTGAACAGTGACAGCTATCCCAGCCTGTGGCCTTTAAGATTAGGCATAGTAAAGGAATATATTGTTGTTGTTCAGTTGCTCAGTCATGCCCGACTCTTTGCGACCCCATGGACTGCAGCACGCCAGGCTTCCCTGTCCTTCACTATCTCCTGGAGTTTGCTCAAACTCATGTCCATTGAGTCGGTGATGCCATCCAACCATCTCATCCTCTGCCACCTCCTTTTCCTCCTGCCTTCAATCTTTCCTAGCATCAGGGTCTTTCCCAATGAGTCAGTTCTTTGCATCAGGTAGCCAGATTATTGGAGCTTCAGCATCTGTCCTCCCACTGAATATTAGGGTTGATTTCCTTTAGGATTGGCTGGTTTGATCTCCTAATATATGATAGCATATAATTTTTCACCCAGTTACATTAAAAAAAAAAAATTCTTTTTGCCAAAATGCAAGTTGTAAGAACAAACAGTCTGAGTATATTTCTAGAGAATCTTTTGGTTGCTCTGGGACCAGCTTCCTCTCTCACCATTGGTTTCAATGTTGAATAGATGCAAGGTTGAGAGAGGGCATGTAGGGAGAGGCGAGACTGATGCTCACAGCTGTAGCAAGTTCTTGGCTGAGGCTGGGGCCTGATCAGATCCCCTTACAGACCAGCCAAGAGGACAGAAAGCCAGTGGGCTGCTTCAGACACTCGGAGGCAACGCTCTGAGCCACAGATTCAAGGGCCACATCTGCCACTGACGTTGGCTTGCACTGCCTGGTGGGGACCTCTTAGAGGAGAAAGAACCCACTGGAAATCCCTAACAGATGTGGCCCCCGCCCACCATGAGGGAGCCGGCTGACCAGACAACGTTCGGTTCATCTTTCCCTTGATTTCTTTTCAGAGGGGTGCTGCTGGGCTGGGCGGTGAAGAGAAACCCCTTTTCTTAGCCTTAGACCAGTGGTCCCTAGAGAGGCAGGACCTAACTGTACAGGAATCTTTGCCTTCAGCCTACTGTTAGCAATTTCAGGCATTCTGAGATGCCACATGTGTGCATGGGGAACATGAGTGAAAGAAATGAGGAGCAAGCTTTTAGAAGATCAAGACTTCTGTGAGACAGGTGACCAGTAGACCAGTATCTTGGGTTGGTACTCCCTTCTCCCCAGCCCTTCTTCCTAGAGGCCTGATACGGACAGAAAGAGAAACGTCAAGAATAACTCATTGGAGTGTATGAATAATACCTAAAATATGTACTCATCTCTGTGCCAAAATGAACACTCTTGCCATTTATGTGAAATAGCAAACAAGAGCACCGAAAGACTTGGTGGAGTAATCCACATTCTTAGAGAATAAAGTTCATTGGAATAACACCTTATTAAAAACTGTAGGTAAACAGTCTTTGAGACTGAAGGATATCTATAATCTGCAAACTGATTGCAAAAGACTGATTGTGATGGTGCATCCCAAGATGTCCCACCCTACTATAAATGGCTATCCCTTGGGTGAAAGGCAGTGAGTTTCTCAGGATGAAAAACATTCCTAGGGATGACAAACCAGAAGTCATATCTACATACCAGCATATTGTTAAAACTCATAATAAAGTCATGAAGTCACAGGAGATGAGCAAATACACCATAGTTACGCAAACTAAGCAGAAACAACTCTGGTCAATGAGGGCTCTTCAACAGGATTAATAATTTGTGTAAATTGGCTTCCCTTCATCTACGTGTTTATTCTGACTTTTCAAAAAGCTTTGGTAGCACTTTGGTAACACTCCTTAGCAAAAGTTTTAAGACATACACTCGCACACCCCTGAGGCCCTGTGTGCCTTGGGGAATAATGTAGGGACATTTCTCTGACAAGAAAAAGATGATCCAGTATGGAAACTGAGCTTACTGAACATTTTTGGAAGGTGAAACGCCAAGCCAAAGGGGATGAATGTCAGATTTGAGAAGTCAATCAAAAGGAGGACAATGAGTTTCACAGAAGCAGAACTCCAAGATCAGATCATATTTTCCAATCTCTTGATCTTTAAGAAAAGGAATGCCAACATCCAGAGAAGTGGGTGCATTTATCTCGAGTGAAAGTGCAAGTCAGTAGCAAAACTGAAAATCAGAATCCTGGCCTCCCAGATTCCCTGGGTCTCCCATGGTATGGCTGGTCCTGGCAAAGAGATGGAGGTTCTGAGACCGGTCACGAGTGTATCCCCCACACAAAAGCAGCGGACTGTGGCACAGGTCCTCTGTCATTCCTCCGGGCCCACTACCCTCTCCCCAACATGCACACACAGGGCTCCCTAAGGTCTGGGCAAGGGAAACACCTTATCAGCTGGGTTTGGGGAAAAACTGTTGTTGGACCCGTTTGTTTGGAAGCCGGCCCTGCTGAGCTCAAGAGTTCACCATAAAGGGGAGAGCTGCTTCCTTCGGGGTCTGCTTCACAGGCTTCGCGCCAGGCCCAGTGCTTATCTGCACCATCTGTAGCCCGGATCACAGCTGCATGAGCCTTTCAATGACAGGTGGGGGTGGCCTGCTGTTTCTCCCGTGAGACTTCAGATTAAGAAATACTTTGGTTGCAGTGTTTAAAAAGTGGATTTTCCCCTTGAGAATCAAAGCAAGAGTCTATTCCTCTGCTTCCTGAGGATGTCTTCAAACTCTGTTGCGTGGGAGGTGTGTGTGTGTGTGTCTGCCACCCAGAACAAGTCCCTTGAGTGTGGACAGACTGATAACCCTCTTGGTTCCAGATTCACTTTTTAACCCCACATGGGACATTCTGTGAAAATGCTGGTGGCCATGGAAGTCTTCTCGGGGCTTACAGCCTCCCCTCTGGGATCTCTGTAAGACGCTTGCACTTCTCTTTCCACCCAATTCTAACAAGCTCATTAGTGAGAAACTCCCAGAAAGTGGGAGAGTTAGTTTGTAATTTCTGATCCCAGTGCACAGAACATTCTGTCAGGCTCCAGGAGACAGTCAGTTTAAACCAGAACAGTTATTAAACACAGAGCAGCGGATACGAATTCCCTCCCGGCCGGTGTCCTCCCCGCCCAAAGCTGAAATCCCCGCGGCGGGGATG
>SJYV01024186.1:0-16215 GCA_006410875.1 Neotragus pygmaeus | reverse complement strand
AAAAAAAAAAAAACTGTTAATACCGTTTACATTCTCTTTTGTGGGAGAGGCGCTAAGCCTTTGAAGTTTCATCTTTATACGTACAGCACATCTCAGTGCAGACGAACCACATTTCACGTGCTCAGTAGCCACCTGTGGCTAGTGGCCTGAGAACTGAACAGCAGCATTTGAGCCCGTGAGTCATGAGTGAGGCCCCACTCAGATGCAAAGTGAACTGGAGGAGGATCATTAAAAGGCCCTGCCTGTATCCCCATGAATTTCTTAGACCTTGCAAGTTTTGCATTAATTTTAAAAGCGTAGTGTGAGTTTGCATTGCCCATGAGGTCTTTTTTTAAAAATGGAAAATTAGAATCAGTTTTGAGGCAGAAGAAGGACAAAGGCCCTGCGAATCCCTAGATACGCCCACAGTGTTATCTCAGTTCCCAAATCCCCAAACTGAGACAGCCAGAAGTTTTTTTGTGTGTGTAAGGTTGGCATTGGTTAATTTGGAGGCATGTGATGGGATGTGAGGGGATATCTGCTCTGTCTAGCCCACTTAACCCACTGGATGCATGTGTCAGGAAGTAGTAAGGGTTAAGGTGTTGTTTAGACACTTCAGTCATGCCTGACTCTTTGCGACCCCATGGACTGTAGCCTGCCAGGCTCCTCTATCCATGGGATTTCACAGGCAAAAATACTGGACTGTGTTGCCATTTCCTTCTCCAGGGGATCCTCCTGACCCAGGAATCAAACCCATGTCTTCTGCTTGGCAGGTGGATTCTTGACCACTCAGTCAGCTTAGCTTGAGTGTTTGTATATTTTGCTGTAGAAATATTAATAGGTTTTATTCTTGTTTCCACAGACCTTGCTGGTAGGTTGTACACCATGATCCTTTTCCAGAATTTGAAATGTACTCACTTTCCAAACACCTCCGGTTTTGTGGGTTTCAAATAAGAGATCATGGGCTGGTAGTTGAATTTTTCCGAATCTTTTGATTGTAACCATCGTAAGAAATGTATTTTACATTGTATGCCAGGACACACGTGTTAAAAACAAAGGTTTTATGGATGATTACACTCCTTTTCTAAGCTGCTGGTCACTCACTGAGCTGACAGCGTAGCCCACTAAAGGGCTGTGTCCAGTTTGAAGAGCACTGCAGGAGGCTCTGTACTGGGGACCATGGGTAGCAGCAGAAGGACATGGACATTAGTCAGAAAAGAGAAGAGAGGGCTCCTGGCAGAGAGACAACCCCCCTCAACCCTGTTGATCTATCCCTAGGCCTGCTGCTTCTTGTGGTTTAAATGAACCATCACAGCTTCGCCTTCAGTGTCTGTGGGCCGTTATCATCTGTTTTACTGGTGGTTTGGGTACCATATTGGTCATCCCAGAAAATGACCTGGCTTTGTCCCTGGGCCTGTTAAAGGGGGCAGGAAATTAAGATTACTCTTGGGCCATTTTATGGCTTTGGGAAATCAAGGTATGCCTCATAATGGAGGTGGTTTACATGAAGCCACCACTTGTTCAAACTTTACTTAACACGTGAATAAGGATTTTTTGATCACTGGTGAGTAATCCCCAGCTTATGTGAGAAAGGTTCATGTAGTTGGCAAGTACAAAGGTAGCTTCAGGCATGGCTGGACCTAGGGTCTCCAGCAATGTGGATAGGGCTCTTTTTCTCCAGTTACCAGCTTTTTTCCCCTCTGAGCACTGGCTTCAGCCTCAGACTGGAAAGAGTGGGAGGTGACAGAGTTGACGGCAACTCTTAAGTATATATTCTCATGGTTTATTTTCTGAAGACAGGAAAGACCTCTTTCTCCCAAAGCCAGTTGAGCAAATCCTAGGGAAAATTCTGTCCTTGCTTGAATGAATCACTGGGGCGTAAAGAATGGCCAGCCCTATCCACATTGCTGGAGTCCCTAGGTCCAGCTGTGCCTGAAGCTACCTTTGAACTCGCCAACTATGTCCCTACCTCCTACGGCTCAGGTGCAGTCAGTGGGAATAGGTCCTCCCATTACTGAAAGAAGCGGGAAAGAATAGTAAGTAGAGCAAAATAACTAACTTTCTTTCATTATTATTTTTAAACTTTTGATATCAGAGTATAGCCATTTAACAATGTTGTCATAGTTGCAGGTGGACGAT
Source organism: Neotragus pygmaeus (assembly GCA_006410875.1). Classification (NCBI taxonomy): domain Eukaryota; kingdom Metazoa; phylum Chordata; class Mammalia; order Artiodactyla; family Bovidae; genus Neotragus; species Neotragus pygmaeus. Next base: position 14,097 of record SJYV01024186.1, on the reverse strand, counting down.
CAAGGCTCTTAGGTGTACATACACATGTATCTATTCTTCCCCCAGCTCCCTTCTCATCCAGGCTGCTACATAACATTGAGCAGAGTTCTCTCTACTGTATAGTGGGGCTCTATTGGTTTTTCTTTTTAAATCAAGCAGTGTGTACATTTTTATCCCAGACTCCCTAACTATTCCTTCCTCCCATCCTTCCCCCTGGCAACCATAAGTTTGCTCTCTAAGTCTGTGGATCTGTTTAGTCTGTTTCCATTTTGTAAATAAGTTCATTTGTATCGTTTAATTTTAGATTCCCTATGTAAACAGTATCATTTGATACTTCTCCTTCTCTGACTTGATCCACTGGTGGTAATTTCTGTGTCCGGCAGTGATGCCACAATGGCATTATTTCACTCTTTTTTATGGCTGAGTAATATTCCATATATATATATATGTATCATATCTTCTTAATCCATTCCTCTGTTGGTGGACATTTAGGTTGCTCCCTTGTCTTGGCTGTTGTACACAGTGCTGAAATGAATGTTGAAATCCACGTATCCTTTTGGACCATGGTTTTCTCCAGATATATGCCCAGGAATGGTATTGCCAGATCAAATGGTACCTCTATTTATAGTTTTTAAAGGAATCTCCATACTGTTCTCCATTAGCTTCCATTCATTACTGATTCCTAACTTTTACAAGGCTGGGAACTGATTCCTTGTTGATGGGATTCACATATGGAATTAGATATAGTCTCTGCCTGATTGTCAGTTCTCGTCCACTGGAGATGTTCTAACCAGCAGAAGCAGGACTGGTCTAGCTGGAAAGCCATTCAGAACTGCCAGCTTTATTAAAATTGATCCTCTGTGTGGGGCATTTTGCTTCCCCACGCCTCCCAGTAGTAAGGGCCATTTTAGGCAAACCATTGTTTGTGCTCTCCCACAACTGAGCAACCACACCCTCCCCATTTCTGTTCCATCCTTCTGGTCTGACCCTGGCACTGAGGAGTCAGCTTGGAGAAGGCAAGCTCTTCCCCAGCTCTTTTGCTCCCTGAGCCAAGAGTTGCAGCTGCCACCATCGTTTCTCCTGTCAGATGCCCTGGAGGGCTCGGCTGTCTTGAAATCCATCAGTGTTCCCTGGAATAAGTGAAAGCCTTTTTTTTCAGGTCCTTCCCCATCCCTGGATCCCATGCCCTGCTCTGCTGCTACCCGCTGGGCCTTTGGAATTTCCCTTTCAGTTTTCCTTCCCATCTTATTCCTGAGACAGGCAGAAGTTTGTGTTCACTGCGCTCTATCCATGGGTCTCTGCCCTCACCCCAAGCCTTGGTGACATTTTATCCCAGGCTGCTCAAGATACTTTTCTTCCTGGATCTTTTCCCCACACTTAGCTTCCATTAGAATGCTTTTTTTTAAATTTCTACTCTCTGGAGTAATAAGCAAATCTTTACCAATATGAAGTAGACTTGGATAATGGAATAAACTCTAGGTTTGAGGTCGAAAGGATCTGTTGATTCTGAGCCCTGATGTTTACAGTGTGACCCTCCTTTGGCCTCAGGTCTCCCCTCTGTGAAATGGGGATGATAATGCCTACCCAGCAGGATGAACTGAAATTGTATCTGCAGACAGCCAGGCCAGATTCCAGGCTCAAAAAAAAAAAAAAAAAAAGTGCTGTGGTCGTTGACGCTCCCTTTGCAAGCGAAAGAGAACCCAGCACAGTCTGGCTTAAGCAAAAAACAGGATGTCCTGGCTGTGCATAACTGAGTGGCAGAGGAGAAGGCTAGTTAGAGTTGGGGCTGAACGGTCAGAATATCTAGGCTGTTTTCCTTCCTTGGGAGGCTCTTCCTGGAGATGGCCAAGATGGCCCCAGACTGACACTCTAGCAGCTCAAAGATCAAGAAATAGTTCCAGGAAGAGTCCCAAGGCTGATGCCCAGTGGTTTGGCTCTCTCAGGAAGCCATCTCTAAGCCAATCACTGTGGCTAAGGGAATGAAACACTCTGATTGGCTAACTCCAAGGCCATGTGGCTGTCATGGAGTCAGAGGTGGGGCTTCTACTTCTATATAAGACACAAATACTGTTGGGTGAAAGGGTTTCCCAAAGAGAAGTTGGGAACAAATGAGAAGGGCAGGTGGATGCTGGGAAGGGAGGAAACCTGTGGGAAGAGCCGCTGTGCACGCTCTTGGGTTGTCCCTGCTGAGGCAGTGTCTGCAGCGGTGTTATGCTCTCTGCCCCTTGGAATGTTACCTGGGATGCTGTCAATGTGATGTTGCCCAGGCTGGGGTTAGACAGCGTGGAAAACAAGCACAGGGCCTGGAAGCCACCCCTCCGTTCACAGCCTACCACTCACTCTTGTTCTGCACATAGGTTTCTGGCATCAGTTTAAGCTGGACTGGGGAGCTATGGAAAGCTTGGAAAACCCTCACTTATTTATTTTCACCATTATGTGTTTCAAGAAATATGGATCTCCGGAGGGGTTCAACCCGAATTCCACCTCAGCTACCCTTGCTGCCTTTCTGCCAGGACATAGTTTAGTAGTCCTGCAAAAACAAACAAGGATATTTCTGATCACTTTTTTGAAACTGTTCTACTAAACTTACAGTGTGTTTATGTGTGGGAGGGGTGTGAGTGAGTGTGTGTTTATGGAGGGTCTTCCACATCCATTTTATAGGAGGGATTTAGATTTTATTTAACAGTGGCTCAGATGGTAAAGAATCTGCCAGCAATGCAGGAGACCCAGGTTCAAAATCTGCGTCAGGAAGATCCCCTGGAGGAGGACATGGCAACCCACTCCAGTATTCTTGCCTGGAGAATTCCATGGACAGAGGAGCCTGGCGGGCTACAGTCCATGGCGTTGCAGAGTCAGACACGACTGAGCTACTTTACATACATATACATATAGCAACTAACATTTACCTTAGTATATGTACTTAATGGAATTATTTTGTGATCTTTATACCAATCCTATGAAATGTAGATACTGTTACTAATCCCATTTTACCAATGAGGAAACTGAAGCACAGAGAGGTCAGTTAAGCTCTCCAAATGCCACACAGCCTGTATGTGGTGAAACCAACCCAAGGCTGAGCCATGATTTGGAATTAGGATTAAGGAGTGTAAGTTTGGAACCTGGTACAGGTGGGAAGGACATGGAGGACACGGCTTTCTCTGGACCAAGAACCGAGGGTGAAAGATACATTGTTCATTCAGTTGTGTCTGACTTTCTGCAGTCCCATGAACTGTAATCCCATGAAGCAAAATAGTGGAGGCTCCTCTGTCCTCCACTATCTCCTGGTGAATGAGTGACTGAGAGTTGTTCAGTCATGTCCGATGCTTTGCAAGCCCGTGGACTGTAGCCTGCCAGGCTCCTTTGTCCGTGGAATTCTCCAGGCAAGAATACTTGAGTGGTATTAAAGAAATGCCAATCAAAACTGCGGTGAGATATCACCTCCACACCGGTCAGAATGGCCATCAAAAACAGTCTACAAACAATAAATGCTGGAGAGGGTGTGGAGAAAAGGGAACGCTTTTGCACGGTTGATGGGAATGTAAATTGATACAGCCACCATGGAAGATGGTATGGAGAGTCCTTAAAAAACTAGGAATAAAACCACCATATGACCCAGCAATCCCACTCCTAGGCATATACCCTGAGGAGGCCAAAATTGAAAAAGACACAGGTATCCCACTGTTCATTGCAGCACTATTTACAATAGCTAGAACATGGAAGCAACCTAGATGTCCATCGACAGATGAATGGATGAAGAAGTTGTGGTACATATACACAATGAAATATTACTCAGCCACAAAAAGGAACAGTTCTTTTGAGTCAGTTCTAATGAGGTGGATGAACCTAGAGCCTATTATACAGAGTGAAGTTAAGTCAGAGAAAAATACATATCGCATGCTACTGCTAAGTCGCTTCAGTCGTGTCTGACTCTGTGCAATCCCATAGATGGCAGCCCACCAGGCTCCTCTGTCCCTGGGGTTCTCCAGGCAAGAACACTGGAGTGGGTTGCCATTTCCTTCTCCTATGTAGGAAAGTGAAAAGTGAAAGAGAAGTCACTCAGCTGTGTCTGACTTGTAGAGACCCCATGGACTGCAGCCTACCAGGCTCCTCTGCCCATGGGGTTTTCCAGGCAAGAGTACTGGAGTGGGTTGCCATTGCCTTCTCCATATATATTGCATACTAACACATATATATATAATCTAGAAAAATAGTACTGAAGAATTTATTTGCAGGGCAGCAATGGAGAAACAGGATAGACTTATGAACATGGGGAGAGGGGAGGAGAGGGCGAGAGAGAGAGTAACATGGAAACTTACATTACCATATGTAAAATAGGTAGCCAACAGGAATTTGCTGTATGTCTCAGGAAACTCAAACAGGGGCTCTGTGTCAACCTAGAGGGGTGGGATGGGGAGGGAGATGAGAGGGAGATTCAAAAGAGAGAGGATATATGTACACCTATGGCTGATTCATTATTGAGGTTTGACAGAAAACAACAAAATTCTATAAAGCAATTATCCTTCAATTAAAAAAAAAAAATACTGGAGTGGGTTGCCATTCTTTCTCTAACCATCTCCTGGAGTTTGCTCAAATTCATGCCATTGAGCCAGTGGTGCTATCTAACCATCTCATCCTCTGTCGCCCCCTTTTCCTCTTGCCTTCAGCCTCTCCCAGCATCAGGGTCTTTCCCAAAAGGTACATGAGCACCACCATCCCCGCCCCCATCCCCTACCCCAGGCTGCCCAGGACATTCCAGCAGTTCACAGGGAGTGTGAGGAATTTCAGGTCCAGTAGCCATCAGGGTCCAGGCCAGGCAAAGGGGCTAGGGGGCTGGGAGACCTTTGTCCTCTAGCCCAGCCTCCTTGGAGCCCCAAGGAAGGGCTCTTGACTATGTAGGGCAGGGGGCACTGGATCAGGCTGGGGTAGCCTGCTGCTGGCTGATCCCAAGGTCAAGGTGGTGGAGGTTTTGGACTGCTGTGGCTGATTTTGACCTTGGTGGCGGAGGCCTGAACAGGATCAACAGACCACACTAGTACATCAGCCCAATGGTGTGTCATTCCTGTTGCCAAAAGCTGGAAAGAAACAGGAAATCTGAACAGGACGGTGATTATTTTTTCGTTCCATACATTTGTAGTTTCTGTTCTTTTTGTCCAACAGTGAATAAGGACAAACCTCAATTTGCAGCCAAATCCAAAAGCAGAGCGGCCCCTGGGCAGCATCTTCTCTCCGTGTAATAACTCACTGCTCTTTTGTGTTGATGAACAGGGAAGGATATAAAGAAGGAATGAAAAATTTCCCAGAACCCCTCCACCGAGCGATAACCACTGTTATTTCCCAGACTTCTTTTTTTTCTCTCTCTCTATCAGACACTGTAGTTCCCAAACTTGCAAAGTGAACTTGAGTGACCCTCGTTCAGAGACGGCAATGGTTCGCACCAGTTGTTGTGGGCCTTGCCATGCAGAGAGCCACCCGGCTGAACCTCTGCGCCTCCCACCCGCATAACTGGGTCTGAATGAAGCCACTCTTCTGGCAGATTGCATTTAAGGAATGTCCTCACTGAGCCAGGGGAACAAAGGCCCCCTGGGCCCCAAAGCCTCTTTGTCTGGCCGGGACCCTGATGGCTGCTAGAACCTGGCTGCCCCCCCACCACNATGAAATCAAAAGATGCTTGCTCCTTGGATGGAAAGTGAAGTGAAGAAAGTGAAGTTGCTCAATCATGTCCCTGTCTCTTATACACATCTCCTCTACCCCCTGAACTGCTGGAGTGCCCTGGGGGTCGAGATCCTTCAGCCCTAGGTTCCTGGTCTCTGTAGCCACTTCCATACCCTTCCCACCTGCACCCTGGAGAAAGTTCTCCCAGCAGAATGCTGTCCAGGTGTGAGATAGGCCCACTGCTAGGGGCTGCCTCTGGGCGGTCCTCCCAGAGCTGTTAACTGTGGTCTGTAACTGGTGAGCCCTCTGCACGATCCTACTGGACAAACCTGCCCAGATATTTTCAGTGCAAGACAATTCAGGAGGAGCCTTCACTGGGGGTGGGTGGGTGTCTGTGTGTGTCTCTGAAAGCCTTATGCTCAGCAGATGTTTTCCAAGCATCGACTTTTGAGCAAAGCACTGTTTAAGCATAGTGTGGCAGTTGCTCAATCATGTCCGACTCTTTGTGACTCCATGGACTGTAGCCCGCCAGGCTCCTCTGTCCATGGGATTTCCCAGGCAAGAATACTGGAGTGGGTTGTCATCCATAGTGGGGGAAACCAAACCAGAAGATGTGGTCCCTACCTACTCAGAGCTTTCAGCCTCACTGGGGACTAAGGACTTGCATTCATGGGACAAATAGAAAATTAGAGATGGGAGAATTGCCAAATAATAGCCCCTTTGGTTTGGACTGGGTGGCCAGGTGGTGCTTCTGGGCAGGATGAAGCAGAGGGAAAGTGGCCCTTGGCCTCTCTGCCTCGCTGTGCTTAGTTTGACGTCTTTAGCGGTTGCTGTGTGAATTTCCAAGGGGCCATATCTGAGCGGCTCCGGTTCCAGCTGGCTCCGTTGCTGGGGTTGGAATTCTGCTCTTGGGGAGGTTTGTTCCATCTGAGAGGTCACCAGTGAGCAGCTCAAGTTGTTTTTCCAGGAGTGCAAGCCGTGGCAGAGCATCTGTCCACTCTGTTCAAGCCCACACAGCTAAGCTGGAAGTGCAGAGAGCAGCCTTTTCTTGGAGAAAGTGTTTAAGTGATGAGACTCTGAGATAGGTGAGAAAAGGCAGATTTTTAAAAAAAAAAAAAAAAAGGATGACAGACTGACCTTGAAGGTCAGGCTTAGCAGGGAGCAATGCAGTCACAGCCCTGGTAAATACAGCACAGCCGTCTCCCCCTCACTGGTTCTTGGAGATGGAGATAAAAACTCCTGGAGTATTCATACTGGAGAAAGTTATTTACATTTCTGGCTACTCTCCTGAGGTCCAAGCAGACAGGATCAATGATAGCCCACTGAGGAGGATAGCCTGCAAATCTTCTGGGTGCTGATTGTCAGTGATAAGAACTCCCACTTGTTCAAGCAGGACAAAGAACTCAATTCTGTGATATATAAACACAAAGACTTCTTGGTTCTTGTCTTCCGCACTTCCCTTCCTCACTGTCTAGAAGGGAAAAGATGTTAGAAGAAAAAGATATTTTCAAGTGTGTCTAACTTTATATACACTTTGCCGACAGAGGTCTGCATAGTCAAAGCTGTGGTTTTTCCAGTAGTCGTGTATGGATGTGAGAGTTGGACCATAAAGAAGGGTGAACGCCAAAGAAATGATGCTTTCTAATTGTGGTGCTGGAGAAGACTCTTGAGAGTTCCATGGACTGCAAGGAGATCAAACCAGTCAATTCTGAAGGAAATCAACCCTGAATACTCATTGGAAGGACTGATGCTGAAGCTGAAGCTCCAGTACTTTGGCCACNATTGTGGTGCTGGAGAAGACTCTTGAGAGTTCCATGGACTGCAAGGAGATCAAACCAGTCAATTCTGAAGGAAATCAACCCTGAATACTCATTGGAAGGACTGATGCTGAAGCTGAAGCTCCAGTACTTTGGCCACCTGATGTGAAGAGCCGACTAATTGGAAAAGACCCTGATGCTGGGAAAGATTGAGGGCAAGAAGAGAAGGAGGCAACAGAGGATGAAGTGTTTGGATGGCATCAGTGACTCAATGGACATGAGTTTGAACAAACTCTTTGAGACAGTGAGGGACAAGGATCCCTAGTGTGCTGCAATCCATGGGGTCACAAAGAGTCGAATACGACTTAGTGACTGAACAACAATTTTATGTAACAATTATGAACCTAGAAAATTCTCCATGTGAAATCAGAATTGAGTTATATAGCAGCACTAAGGTTGTTTTAAGGACTCTCATACATAGTTTTTTTAATTTAGAAGACTTTTCATGAAGCAACCATCACACCTTTATCTCTCTGGTTCATCATCTTGGCTGCATAGTAGAATCATCTGGAAAGTTTTGAGAACTCCTGAGGCCCAGACCACACTCAGAGCAATTACAGCAGGAGCTCTGGGGAATGTTTTTTGAACTCCCCATGTGATTCCAGTGTGCAGCCTTTGGTAAGAATCACTGCTTTGTCTTTTGTGTATCTTTTGTTTGGATGCCCTGAGTGGTCATCCATTTGGTGTTCGAGTCATGCCCTTGAAAGTCAGCAAGAAGGTGCTTCAAGAACATGGAAAACTGGTGGGAGGACACAGAGACCAGCGGTGTCTGTGTTGAAGCCCCCAGCAGAGAAAATACTTTGAGTTTATGGAGACACACGGACTTCTTGCAACAGTGGGGTGGAATACTACACAGCAATCAAAAGGAACAGAGTCCTCATACATGTACAACAATGGACAAATCTGAGATGCCCTATGTTTAGTAACAGGATCATCGTTCTCCAGTCTTGAGAGTCCCATGCAGTCCTGCGGGTTGCCAGAGCCTGGGAGTGAGGAAGGAGCCACCTGCAAAAGGACACAAAGGAACTGTTTGGGTGATGGAGACGTTCTGCATCTTGATTGTGGTGATAATTGCCACAGCTGAGTGTGTTTGTCAAAACAATAGAACTGTGCAGTAGAAACAGAGGAAGTTACTGTGTACAGAAATGATAGCCCAATTAAGTTTTTTGTGTAATAAAATCCCACTTCCTCATTAATAATGAAGGGCTAAACAGAAGGTGGTATATCCATACGAGGGAACATTGCTCAGCTGTAAGAAGTAATGAAATACTATACATGCTATGGCTTGGATGGATCTTAAATCGTGATGAATCATGAAAGAAGTTAGGCTCAGAAAGTCACATACTGTATAATTGCATTTACATGAATTATCCAGAATTGGCAAATCCGTAGAGACAGAAAGCAGAATTGTGGTTGTCATAAACCTAGGGGAGGAAAGAATAGACAGCCACTCCCTAATGAGTTTGTGATGAAAAAGTTCTGGAACTAGATAGTGGTGGTGATATTTGCATGGCATTGAGACACCGAATTGTAAACTTTAAAGTCGCTAAAGTAAACAGACAAAGTTATATTGTATTACCACCGTAAAAAAAAAAGAAACCCACTTCCTATCAACATGCCTGGCACATACCCACCAGTACATCGGGTACTTGGTAAAGGTTGACTTGGCATGTGGCTCTTGTAAAGAAAGAAGGCTTTGACCTCCTTAAAGGGCTGGGGGAGGGAATCTCCTTTTAGGTGGAGCAAAGGAGCATGTTTTCCAAAAGTTCACTCTTTTTCTTTTTTATAATTATTTTTTTAAATAACCATGTATTTTTTGGCTGTGCAGGGTCTTTGTTGCTGTGCAGGCTTCTCATTGCAGTGGCTTGTCTTGTTGGAGAGCACGGGGGCTGGGGCGAGAGGGCTTCAGGGGCTGAAGTACATGGGCTCAGTAGTTGCGGCTACCGGTCTCTAGAGCACAGGCTTGATAATTGTGGCACATGGGCATAGATGTTCCACGGCATTTGGGCTCTTTCCGGACCAGGGATCGAACCTTTGTCTCCCACACTGGCAGGCAGATGCTTTACCACTGAGCCACCAGGGAAGCCCCAAAAGTTCATTGTTGAGAACTTGAGGATTCTCTAGGATCAGAAGAAATCTGCTGGCACTTTCTGGTTTCCATGGCAACCCACCTGAGGCTGTTGCTTATGGCAGAAACTGTCACCAGCTTCATGACTTCAATTGGTCTTCAGCAGCGGGTTTCATGCAGAAAATATATTTATAGTGGCTCATGTTAGGAACCAGTGGGATACGGAGGGGAATGCATGTCTTTATACTTAAAGAAGAGTTCTGCTTATGTTTGGAAGGAAAATCACTCTGAATCGTGGGTCTTCAGCAAATGCAGCTGAATAAATAAAAATACGTGCATAAAACAGCAGGGGAACCATGAGGAGCAGCTTTTTTGGCATGTTGGGAAGACATGTATGTTTGGGAGCCTAGTGACCACAAAGCGGGACTGCCTCGGAATGAGCGGAACCGGGGGAGGAGGTCTTCTGGAGGCAGAGCCTGGCTGGGCCGAGGGCAGTGAATCGCACAGTTGACCCGTGCAGCTCCGCGTGGGCCTTGTGAGTCCTGAACAAGAATCTTATTGATGAGTTGTCAGACTGAGCAGACAGCTCTGAACTTGAACAGAGGCAGGATGCAAAGACTGCACAAGGGCCTACAGTTTCCACAGTGAACAACACGCTTATTTTCCCCTCCCTCCTCTGGAGGACCAGGAAGAGACCAAAATGATCAGTTTGGGGGAGGATAGGGGTGGGGGGANGACTGAGCAGACAGCTCTGAACTTGAACAGAGGCAGGATGCAAAGACTGCACAAGGGCCTACAGTTTCCACAGTGAACAACACGCTTATTTTCCCCTCCCTCCTCTGGAGGACCAGGAAGAGACCAAAATGATCATTTTGGGGGAGGATAGGGGTGGGGGGAGGGAGCTGAGCACGTTCCAGGGTCGCAATGAAAGGGGCGCATTCCTCTGAGCTCTGAGGGCTTTAAAATGTCACTGGGGGTGGCGCAAGACTGGGGCCTCGCTTTTATCGGTGGCTGTTTTCAAGGGCCTGAGCTCTTGGTTTCCCCTTCTTTTCCAAAGTTCGCTTCACACCACTTGGCTTTGATGAAAGCAGGTACATGAATATCTGCTTTGGCTAACTGAAATCCACCCTAAGAGGATTTTCGTTTTTCCAGAAAAAGACAGTCGCTGCTTCACCTTCTTGTTTGGCTTGTAAAAGTTTTCATTGGAACGCTTTGCTTTGGGATCGGGGGAGCCTGTGGCTGGACCCTGGAGGGTACAATCTCAGAAGCATCCCTGGCCTCTTCTGTGTTTAGTACCTTGTCAGAGGCCCAGACTTCCAGAGGCTGACCCTTGACCAGAACTGGGCTCAGGCCTAGCCCAGAATGTAGATCTGGTACAAACCGAGACAACCTTGAACAACTGGACTTTGACAGTGAGGTCTGTAGGGAGGCAGAGCTGGCCAGGGAGCTCAGTCATGGGAGGATTTGTGGACAAGAGACCTGGAGAGACTTTGAAGGATGACATGGATCCAGGGCTTTGGGGCTCCTGCTGCTTCTAGTCCTGTCTTTCTTCAACCCTGGGGCTTACCTTTCACCTAGCTCAGCTCTTTTCATAAGAAAGGAAGCTTTCTGCTTTCTTGGTGTTCCCCATCTGCCCTATCTTTCCCATCGGCCTGGGCCATCGGTTCCCCAGCAGCAGGGACCACAGCTGCCCAGTTGCCTGCAGGGTCCTCAGGCCTGTGTGTCTGGTGGCATTCCACATCTCTCGGCCACCCGCGGGCATCTTCGCTCACAGTCCCCACGTCTAAAGGAATGATCACCGAGACCCATGGCCGCTGCCTGTCACGTGTATCCAGTGCAGCCCTTCCATCCTGTCCCCTGCTACCTTGTGAAATATGGAGGAATGGGAAGGGGAAGCCGTGATCCAGGGAATCTCTCTGACTTCCCCTGGGGACAGTCTGCAGCCAGCCAGTACTTGGACTGGAGCCCCAGTGCCACTGCTGATTGTGGATGTGATGAATGAGGTTGTAATCCAGCCTCAGGAGCGCACTCTCCCACTCCGCGTTTGCAGGGTGCTCAGGAGAATTGGATTTGGTGGGGGGGTGTAGTGCCCTGTACTGTCCCAACCGTTGTGATTAGGACACACCGTCCATGTCATCTGTGCTAATGCACTCATCTCACTGGTCTCCCTGCCTCCCCTCCCTGTCCCCAGTTCCCTTCTATCGTCCTCCCCACAGTTGGCAGAGTTACTTTACTTCTAGCTTGCTTGGAGAATAGTATTATATGGCCTCCTCCACTGCGTTGCCCAGAGGCCCTGCCGGAAAAGGCACAAACTCCTTAGCAAAGTAGATAAAGCCGTTATGATCTGCCCACCTGATCTAATTCTGCAGGTCTGGCCACAGAGCCCATCTACGCCCCTTGAAGCCCACCCACTGTGCCCCTCTGCTCTGGGTGCTCTGACTCACAGAGCTGCTCATGGTTTCTCAGATGCCCATGAGCTTTCAGTACCTCAATTGTCTGAGTGTCTCATTCCCTTTTCCTTAAATGCCTTTGCCTCTTTCTGGCAAGCTCCTATTCATCCTCAATGACCAGCTTATACATTCCTCCCCCTGAGAACCCCTGAGTTTGTTTCTTGGTGCATCCCTGATCCTTGGAGATGTCCCTGGATCCCTTCTGTTTCACCCGGTGTATTCACTGGGACCCCCATTTCCAAGAATCTGCGTCACCTTTGTCTCCCCAGAGCCAGGCACAATGCTTTTCATCCTTTGGCTTGGTATGTATTTGCTCACATAAGAAATAACCAAAAGCTGTTTTCCAGGAATCAGGCAGCTTTGGGGAATAGCTGAGGATGTGGAAGCAAGACACACTTTCAGTTCTTGGGCTTTTTTTCTTTTTTTGTTAGCAGGGGTGGCAGGAGTAACAGCCCGGCGGAGGTCAGGTCAGGAAAAATGTGGTTGAGATCCTAATTGTTTCTCAAGGTTCTTCCTTATCCACTGCAGCTGAGGTCAAGGAGCAGTGTCATTTATCCTTTGTTTTCCTGAGTCTGCCTTCTTGAAACTCAGTGCTTTTTAGCCTGTGAGTTTCTGCAGCCAACAGGAAACTCATGAATAGCTGTTCAAAATCAAACCAAACCAAACAGAAAACAACACAAAGCCTTACTCTACTATGGCCTCTTCCTAGAAACCTTCCAGCCTTCAGCCTCTTGTCTGATCGCCTATCACATGTGAAGTGATATCACCTGCTTGATTCTTGAATTTTTGGTGGCATACCTTGGTCTGTTGATCACGTCACTTCACCTGTGCTGGTCTTGCCCTGCCAACGAGCTTGCAAGAGAACAGAACCACGTGATCCTGATCGCCTTTCCAGTTTCCCAGTAAGGTTAGGCTGAGGGCCTTGCTGAGTGCTGGGCACACTTTAGGGTCTCATCTGGTACAGTAAGTCCCCTGCATTCCAACCTTTAAGTTGTGAACTTTCAAAGATGCGAATGTGCATTGAACACCTAATGGAATTAGAGGCCCAGAGAAAGGATTAAGAGAAGCAACAGGAAGAAGTAACTGAAGAACCAAAGAGATTCACGATGCAGTAAGTGGCAAGGGGAACTGCTTTATTTGAGGAGGCACTGTTCGTTTTCGAGTTCATGAAGGTTGCAGCAGCCATCCAGAATACAATCCAGTGCTACCATGTCTTAAGGAAAAAGGAGCTGCTACCCAGGTGTTGCTGGACCATTTCTTTTTTTTCCCAGAGAGTAGATAGAGCTGAATCCCGCAAGGAACCAGAACCTGTGCCATCAGCATCAGGTGAAAATTGCAGCTTGCCCTCCGTCTCCTCTTGTTGACGACCCTTCAGTTCTTCCATCTCCCACATCCTTTCCCTCCTCCAGTCAGTAACTCTTCTTGCCTGTTCACTCATTGCCAGCTGCTCTGTGCCAGCGGTCGTGCTGTACGACTGGACTTTTCAAGATGCAAACTGTAAGATTCAAAGTGTTCTATTTTTTGTGTTTGTTTTTTATGTATTATTTGTGGGAAAAGCATTACACATCTATCACAGTACTATAGAGCCGATTGTGTTAGTTGGGTCCCTGCTACTGCTGCTAAGTTGCCTCAGTCGTGTCCGACTCTGTGCAACCCCATAGACGGCAGCCCACCAGGCTCCCCCGTCCCTGGGATTCTCCAGGCAAGAACACTGGAGTGGGTTGCCATTTCCTTCTCCTTTGTTGGACTTAACAAATAAACTGGATTTATGAACACGCTCTCAGAATGGAACTCATTTGTAGGTCGGGGACTTACTAATTCAGTGAGCTCAGGGAACTTTTGCTGGTGCTCTTTCAAAATTTACTCCGTAAAGACTTTGATCAATTTTAAGTAAAACTGGGCAAAAGCCACCGGCCTCTTGGAGACTTCTCAGGGTGCTCTTCCCAATACATAAGGACGGGGCAGGAGGCTTTGCTGGTGGCCCGTGGTTCTTTGCCAAGCAGAGCTACCCAATGCAGCTTCTCTCTCATCTTGCCTTGCCTATCACTCGCCGTCTACTCATCTCATCTCTGGCAGAGTTGAGGGCATCTTCCATCCACTCACTCATCTGAGTGAGCAGGTGATTTGATCT
>SJYV01024184.1:57862-200226 GCA_006410875.1 Neotragus pygmaeus | reverse complement strand
CTCACACGCTCCTGAGCCTGTTGCCCCTGGCACTTGTGTGTCCTGGGAGAGTCTCCGGTCTTTGTTCTCCTGGTCTCCCCAGAGATGACTCTCGGAGGCAGGAGAGAGCGGGTCAGAGACTCTCAGGTGATGGCCTTGAGTTCATGCCCCGGACTCAGAGTCGCCATGAGGGGTTTACTGGAGCCCCAAGCAAGCTGCTGACCGTGGTATGGGGCAGGATATTTGGGCAGTCTTCTGCCCCAGGTTCCACTCCAGTGACCGGCCTTGGTGCCTGATCAACCCCCTGCCCCCGCTCACTCAAGATTCGTTCCTAGAGTGAAGACATGGCACCTCGAAGACCGGTCTTGGCTGAAATTCCACGTTCCCTTTAGGAGGTGTTGGCACGGCCTTTCTATTTTGTGCCCAGCTGGGTTGAGGTTTTTACATGTTTTGATTCACGTAATCTCTACCACAGGAGTTTGAGGTAGATAACGAGAACTCTCATTTCACAGATCAAACACTTGGACCCACAGCAGATAAGTAATCTCTCCAAGGCCACACAGCTAGGAAGTGGCAGGGCAACATGGAGAGTCAGGGTTCCTGACTCCAAAGACTGCCGAGAGGGAGGCTGGCAGTTATTTAGCCTAGCCCTGCCCCCTCCTTCTGCAGATAAGGAGGCCGAGACCCAGAGTGGGGAGGCGCATGGCCCAAGGTCACCTACGCCGTTAGTTGGCAGAGCTGGAACCAGAGGGAGCCCTGGCCTCCAATCGGCCTCCTGTAGAACTCGGCCTGTCGNCCCTCCTTCTGCAGATAAGGAGGCCGAGACCCAGAGTGGGGAGGCGCATGGCCCAAGGTCACCTACGCCGTTAGTTGGCAGAGCTGGAACCAGAGGGAGCCCTGGCCTCCAATCGGCCTCCTGTAGAACTCGGCCTGTCGGTGTGAACTCCTCACGTGGGTTGATTTACACAGTCCCTTCTACCATGTGGAGTTGGCCCCAAGGAGGAACAGCTTGGAAAGGAGGCTTGGCAGTCGCCAGGAACGTCTGCCCACTGGGCTGGCCCCAGAGGCTCAGTGCTGTGGTCAGCGAGAGACCGAAGCCTCGGGCCTGGTGCTGGGCACCTTGGATCCCAGCCTGCTCCGTGCCGTGGGAGTGGTGGCCGGTGGGGGAGCCGGTGGTCCCTTAGCAGATGCCACCTTGCCCCTCCAGGTTTACCGCTCCAAGATGGACGGCGAGGCCACCAGCCCCCTGCCCCGCACCCGCAGTGGGCCGCTCCCCTCCTCCTCTGGCTCGTCTTCCTCCTCCTCCCAGCTCAGCGTGGCTACCTTGGGCCGCAGCCCGTCGCCCAAGGTCTGAGAACAGTGGGTGGGCTGCGTGTGGTGGTGGTGGTGGTGGTTGGGGGGCGGGTTTGGAGATGGCCACGCTGGGGAGGGACCGCAGCCATCCACGAAGCCTTGTGGGTGGGCGGGTGTCTTCTGAGCCTCGGGTCCCAGGGCCCCGTTTCCTTCCTCCCCCACCACAGAGCACCCTGCTCGCCCAGAACGGCACCAGCAGCCTTCCTCGCAACCTGGCAGCCACACTGCAGGACATCGAGACCAAGCGCCAGCTGGCCCTGCAGCAGAAGGGTGAGTGGCCGCCACGCCAGCCCACTTGCTGTCCCAGGGGCCCTGGACATCTGCCACGCCCTGTCCCCCTAGCTTATCCACCCCCACACCCTTCCAGGATATGTTCCCTTTACATGGGGAGCAAAAGGGATCTGGACTAGAGACCTAAAGAAGAGAGACTCCTGGAGGTTTATCCAAAGGCTAAGGGGCAGGGGACTTAGGGTAGCCGGGCTGTGGCGCCTTTTCTAGAGAGCCCAGCAAGTAAGGGGAATACTTGTTGACTTGAGTAGAACTAGACATTGCCCTGTCTGGAGGCAGGGGGTTGGACTTGATGACCTCCAGGAGTGGTTCCCTAACATGTTAGTTCGCGGGAACACCCAGGAGTGCTGGTTGCTCGTGTGCATTTTGGTTGTTTCGAAAGCCCATGTCTGTGCCTCTCTCTCCTCTCATCCCCTCTGTGTCTCTGCCCTGCCCTCTGCCCGGGGCCCCCCACTCCAGTCGAGTCGCTTCCTGCCGAGCCCCTCCCAACCGACGACCCAGCAGGTAGAGCGTTGGTCACTGAGGGCATTGCTTTGGCCGGACGACCCCTGCCCGGGCCTCCGCATGATGGATTCTGCCCAGGCCCCCTCTGCCCCCGGGCAAGACCCCCAGGCTGAGCTGGGCTGGGGTGTCGGGTTGGCCTCGCGAGCTCTCCTGCTGCAGCGGAGCTCCGCCTGTTTTCCCTCCCTCCTTTCCTGCGTGCTCCTGCTTCTGCATTGCCGCGGGGTGTGCACTGATGTGGGTGCTCGGGCTGCCGGCACCCCTTCCTCCTCCCAGCAGCAGGGTTGGGAGCATGCGCCCTGCCCACCTGTCCAGGCCTGGGTTGTGAGCTGGAGCCACCGGGCCATCATGCTGCCGGGGAGGCCCCCGGGCAGGTTTGGGGCCCCATGTGGACTCAGCATGCGGTGAGGATGCCGAAGCCAGACCGCACGGCTGTGGCCAGTTGTACGGGCGATGAAGCCAGGGCAGCCGGACCCAGAGCTGTGGGGGCTTCGGGGAAGCTGGTGGGGGGCAAGGGCTGCTCTGTGTTACCTCTCCCTGCTCGCCGCCTCCCTCTGTCTGTAGTGCTGCTGGTGTCCTCCGTGGTTGGGTGGGGTGCCCACCGTGACATCCCCCATCCCCCCGACGCAGGACAGCAGGTGATCGAGGAGCAGCGGCGGCGGCTGGCGGAGCTGAAGCAGAAGGCAGCGGCTGAGGCGCAGTGCCAGTGGGACGCCCTGCACGGGGCGGCGCCCTTTCCCACCGGGCCCTCGGGCTTCCCGCCACTCATGCACCACTCCATCCTGCACCACCTGCCGGCCTCGCGGGAGCGAGGCGAGGAGGGTGAGCACGCCTACGACACGCTGAGCCTGGAGAGCTCCGACAGCATGGAGACCAGCATCTCCACGGGGGGCAACTCTGTCTGCTCCCCCGACAACATGTCCAGGTACCACCGGCCGCCGGTGGGCGTGGCCTCTGTCCTCCGCACGCCCGGGCCTCCACCTCCACCGGCTGCCTCCTTCCCCTCTTCCCTCCCCAGTGCCAGCGGCCTGGACATGGGGAAGATTGAGGAAATGGAGAAGATGCTGAAAGAAGCTCACGCGGAGAAGAGCCGACTGATGGAGTCGAGGGTGAGGCAGACCTGGGCCCTGGGGCTGCCCTCTGCCCGCCGGGGGCCTCCGCCCCTCCCGAGTCCCCTTCCCCACATTGTTCTCGCCGCAGTCCCTGAGGAAGAGAGTGTTTTCCAAGCCTGGGTTCCTCAAGTGGGGGATCAGGAGGCTTGGCAAGATGACAAGTTTCACAGCCCTTAGGAAAAGGGGAGGAGCACGGTAACCATTGTCCAGCTGTGAATTTCCTGCACGGGAACTTCCAGTCTTTGTGTGTTCGTTTCTGGGGACCTTTGGCTACCAAGAAAATTTTGATGCCTGTCTACCTGAGTGCCAGGTCACTCCTTTTGGAGACGGTTGGGAACTGGGGCTTGGAGGATGAGGATAGAAAGAAGGCATATATCCAAGCCAGAGCAGAGGTGTTGGCTGCGGGCACGTCACGTTCCCTGCCCATGGACCTGGGCTGGGACACAGCCACGCTGGGGAAACCATGCCCAGGGAGGAGGCTGAATAAAGAATCCTGAAGACGTTCGGTCTCTACTATCCAGGGCGCTCTGTGTGTCTGAAGATGAGAGTGGGGCCCCGGGAGCAGGAGACCAACCGGAAAAGAAGGCCTCTTAAACTCCCTTGAAAGGAGGGCACATTTGCAGACATCTCTTGGCAAAAGGAGAAAAAGGAGATTCCTCTAAATTTTGAGCTGGGAAGAAATGGTAGATGGGAGTTAGTCATGTGAAGGTTGTTACCGGTGTTGAAAACATACATCACCACCTATGTGCTCTGTATTTAATGATTTGTTTTAATGACTTTAAATCTTTTGATAATGGCTTTCATAAGTTCTTTTTTTTTTTTCCATAAAATTTGAAGGTCAACTATGAATGTTTGGAGTTTCAAAGAGCCTTCACTTAGTGATTAGGGCAGGATTGCTGAATCCATTCGATGTCAGAAGAAGTTGTTTCAATAACCCATGATCTAGGAATTCAGATACAGATTTTAAAAGCACCTCCCCTTTTTCTTTAATTGAGTGCTTCCACCCTGCCAGCATCAGTGATGGACATTTACCTACACGATTGCATTTAATTTTCCCTACAGTCCAAAGGAGTAGGCACTCTTGGCCATTATCTTACAGGGGAGGAAGCTAGGCTTAGGGAGTTTGGCGGGGTCCGGTGCTCACAGTGGTGGTAGAACCAGAGTTTGAAGGCAGGGTGGTCTCACTTTAAAGCATTTGCCCTTGTCAGCGTGGTCCCTGGAGAGGAGGGTGGGCTTGGAGGACTGTGGCCCCTCAAACCAGGCTGCCCTCTGAGATGAGTGTCCCCTGAAGCTCTGGCCCGGCCCAGGGAGGGCTGCTGGGGGCTTGGAGTTAAGAGGGCAGCCGTGGGCACTGAGCCCCAGCCTTGGGTGCAGGAACGTGAGATGGAGCTGAGGCGGCAGGCCCTGGAGGAGGAGCGGAGGCGGCGGGAGCAGGTTGAACGGAGGCTGCAGAGCGAGAGCGCCCGGAGGCAGCAGCTCGTGGAGAAGGAGGTCAAGATGCGGGAGAAGCAGTTCTCCCAGGTGAGTGGGTAGGGGGTTGGGATGGGGCTGTGGAGGGGTCTGGATAGCCCAGGGTTCCTGTGCTGGGCGGTGGAGTCTGTTCTCTCCAGGAAGTTTTGCCCAAGCAGGATGAGGGTGCAGGCCTTCCAGAGGTGGGAGCTGTGTCCCGGATCGGGGGCTCCCCTTGGCCTCTCTCGGGGGCCTCGTGGGTCTGCCCCGTGTCCCTTCCTGCATCTCCGTGCCCTCCTGCGCCGAGTGCTTGGTGTCTGTCCCGGCCTCACTCCACCAGGCCTTTCGGCTCTAGGCCCCACTGCCAGCGGCTGAACTCACCCTGACATGTAGTTTACATCTCCAAAAGAGAACTGTAGCAGCTTCTCCCTGGGACAAGAACCCCATCCTTACACAGAATCCAACCCGGGTGTGTTTCATTACCTGGGAGCCTTGAGCAGAAGAGTCGAAGGCAGGAGAAGTTAGGTTAGGCAGGAAAATCTACCTGCATTTCCAGTCCCAGATCCTGGGCCCGTGGGAGAGCCCGTGAGACTCAGACAGGCCATCCCTTCCTTTGGGGTCTCCATGGGCCTCCCCAGGAATGGGGGGTCCTACCCCACAGTGACCAGTGATCGTAGCTCCTTGATTTCCTAATGATGCAGCGACGTAAATTCTAAGGGATAGGTTGTCTGATTTGAGAATTCGGAAATAATGAGAAACTCTGGGAGTTTCACCCTCGGTGCTTGGAATCGTTGTCGTATGCCTAGTTCCCCTTTCCTGTCTCTGATCTCTCAGGGACTCAACTTCTCTACCCCCTGCTCTGGGGCTCAGGCAGGGCTGCAGAGGCCTCCAGCTTCGGGAAAGCCAGCGGAGTGGGCTCCTCATTTCCGGGCACCTCCGGAAAGTTTAACGTTTTGTTTCTTCTTTAAATAATCTATGGTATTTCCTTTTCATAACATTCTAACATTCTTCCTAGAAATGAAGAGTAGGGAAAAAATTCCTGTTGACTGAAAATTCTAGATAAGTATCAGAAATTTTGAGGTGGAACAGACCTCAGAGATTCTCTAGTTCAAAGCCCTTGTTTACACATGAGGTCCCAAACAAAGCCCCGCCCTGGGAAGACCAGGCTTTGTACTGGGATTTTCTTCCAATACTGCATTCCTTTGCTCTGTTGCATTCAGGACAGGAGGCGCAGGGACAGGACAGGGGCGGCTGTGTCTGGGAAACTGAGGCCTAGAGCTGTTCATCAGTTTGCCCAGGCCTGGATGGAGTCAGCACAGGCGCACCAGGTCCCTGCTTGGGCCAAAGCCCTGTGAAACCAGAGTGACAGAGTCGGGGTTCAGGACTGGAGCCGAGGGGCCTGGAAAGGGGAATGACAGGGGAGGGAACAGCCCCTACTCATCCTGCTCTCTGTCCCCAGGCACGGCCCCTGACCCGTTACCTGCCAATCCGGAAGGAAGACTTTGACCTGAAGACCCACATTGAGTCATCAGGCCACGGTGTGGACACCTGTCTGCACGTGGTGCTCAGCAGCAAGGTACAGGCTTGTGGGGCTCTGGGGGGCTTAGTGGGGACCCCACGGTCAGAGGCCCCTCCTGGGTCCGTGGAATAGTGGCCTCAGCTCCTGCCCTAATACCAGTGGTCTCTGTCCCGGGACAGGCATGCTGGCTTAAGGAGATGCTAGGGACAGCCCCGCTGTGAATGTAGGCACAGGTGGCAGGCTGACACGGCTGCTCAGGGAAGAAGGGTTAGGGGCTGTGCATTTGGGTCCTGCCTCACCCCTGCCTCCCACCAGGTCTGCCGTGGCTACTTGGTCAAGATGGGCGGCAAGATCAAGTCATGGAAGAAGCGCTGGTTTGTCTTTGACCGGCTCAAGCGCACCCTTTCCTATTATGTGGGTGAGTTCCCCCTAGACTGCCGCAGAGCTAGGACCCCTGGGCTCTGTCACCAGAAGCTTCCAAGTGGGGTCCAGGACCTTGAGCTGGGTCTTGTTCTCCTCTCTCTGAAAATGTACAAGGCTCACCTTGTTTGCTTTGTTCAACCATTCATTTTTTTTCCAGTAGTATTACTGAGCATCTAGTAAGTCCCAGGAAGTATCTTAGGCTTTGATGATGAGCAAGGGGTCCACAACCCTCTTCCCTGGACCCTATTGCTAGGACACAAACAGTGAGCAAAGAATGATGGGGGTGCTATAGGGCACCTCAGATGCTGTGGGTGCATGGAGTCCTGTGGATCCCTCTTGGGCAAGTTGCCACAGAGACTCTGAGATAAGCAGCTGAGCAGTGCCCGGGGGGCAGCACCCCCCAGCTGTCCTGCTCTCTCAACGCTCTGCACCCAGCCTCCAGCTTGGTTTCCCAGCCTTGGAGTTCCCTCTGGACAGTTCCCACTTGGAGGATAGAATGTTATATCATAGCCTCGTCAGGACAGGCTGGGCTGTGCTGCAGAAACAACCCCATCCTAAGATCTCAGGAGCTCAGAACCAAAGTTCTTCTTACTCCTGATCTGTACCCATGTTCGTCATGGGTTGGTGGGGGTCTGCCCCGTGTTGATTCTTTCTCTGCTTCAGAGCATGCCTTTCTGGAACGCTGCTGGCTGCAGTGGCAGAGGGTAAAGAGAAATGTGATTGGGTTTGCACTGGGTTAAATTCCCCAGCTGGAGTCTGTCCCCAAGTCACTAGCAGGCCTGTTCAGCCAGTCACCCAGCCCCACCCAACCACAAAGCCAGGAGAGCCGTCCTGCTCAGCGCCGGGAGGGAAAGGGCCGGAAGTGTGTGGTGCTGGAGTCCTGCAGCCTGGAGCACCCAGCTTCCCCCACTGAACTGGTCCCCAGACAAATCCCGTCTCTTCCACGAAGCCCTCCCCGCCCACCTGGGCCCTGGGTGTGGGGAGGCATACGGGTGACCCCATGTCTCCACCTAGGCTGGAAACGGACTTTGTCAGGCCTGAGAGGACAATGCCATCTTAGGCATGTTGAGGTTGAAGTGCCCCTGGGGCATCTAAGGTTATAAGAAGGGTCAGGGTTAGAGGCAGAGTGAAAGTCGAAGCTGTTGGAATAATAATAATGATGATGGTAGCAGATCATGCTTATTGCACACGTGTGTGGCCAGATGCTGTGCTCAGCTCTCCACATGTGTCATCTCATTTAATCATCATCATAATCTTGTGAAGGAAATCACTGGTTTTACACCTGTTTTGCAGATGAGGAAAATTAAGCACAGAGAGGTCAAGCAACTTGCCTAAGGTCTCTCAGCAGCCGAGAGGCAGAGATTAGACTGAGCTTGGACTTCAGAGAAGAGGGAGAGACAGAGCTGCACCCCAGGGCAGGGCCACCCTTGTGAGGGAGAAGGAAAAGGAGGCTGCAGTAAAGCAGGGTGCAGGAGGCTGGAAGTCACAGGCCAGGTGCTGAGCTGGCGCTTGGCATGGGTGACCTTCCTTCATGTCTATGAAACCAATGGGGGAGGGGAGGGCAGGGTGGAAATGAAGAAGGCAGAGGAGTGGATGTGTGCCTGCCAGCAGGGGATGTCATGGAATAAAAAAGTATAATTTACGGAAGAAATTGAGACATTGCGGTGATGATGGACGCTGCAGAAAAGCCAAGGGTAATGTGCACCCAAAGTCCATTCGATTCAACGATTGGATCTTGATGAGAGAATGTTTTCCACTGTGTGCTGGGCGGGAGCCAGATTGCACACAATCCATCGAGGATAGGTGGGCGGCAAGGAAGCGGGGGCAGGAATGTGTTACTATTTCCAGTGAAGGAAGAGCCAGGAGAGAACAGAACGCTGCCATTCTCCCTGGCCTTCCTGGATCCTGCTCCTTCCTCCTCCGTGAAACCCCTCCCTTCTACAGGGTCCACATCAGAACACACCTCTGTGAAGCCCCACCTCACTGGGAGTGGCTCCTGCCCTCCTCTGGGTAACTCCTGCGTCACACAGGGTCCCTCTGCCATGTGACGTCAGCGCTGGGCATAATGATGTCATGACAGATCCACGTGTGTTGTGCCAGACACTGTGCTGAACCCTTGGAGTGTGTCCTCTCGCTTAACGCCCGTGACCTCCGGTGACCTCTATGTGTTCCATTGGAGCCCTAATCATACCCAAGTCACACAGCTAAGTGGATGTGTGTCTGTGCATTCTTCCCCCCTAAATCATGGGCTCTGACTTCTTTGGATCCCAGTTCCTTGAACTCATTTATTCTGCATCGATTGAGGACCTGTTTGGCACATAGCAGTCCAGATTGGAGGAGCTTGACCTCTGAACAGATAAAGGAGGGTTCATTAATGCCTTATTGTTGTTGTTTAGTCGCTAAGTCGTGTCTGACTCTTTGTGACTCCATGGGCTGCAACACGCAAGGCTTCCCTGTCTTTCATTATCTCCTGGAGTTTGCTCAAATTCATGTCCATTGAGTCAGTGATGTTATCTAACCTTCTCATCATCTGCCGCCCTCTTCTATTGCCTTTAGTCTTTCTCAGCATCAGGGTCTTTTTCAGTGAGTCGGCTCTTTGCATCAGGTGGCTAAAGAATTGGGAGTTTTAGCTTCAGCATCAGTCCTTCCAATGAGCATTGAAGGCTGATTTTCTTCAGAACTGACTGGTTTGATCTCCTTGCTGTCCAAGGGACTCTCAAGAGTCTTGCTCCAGCACCACAATTCAAAAGCATCAGTTCTTCAGCACTCAGCCTTCTTTATGGTCCAACTCTCACACCCGTACATGACTCCTGGACTATACAGACCTTTGTTGGCAAAATGATGTCTCTGCTTTTTAATATGCTGTCTAGGTTTGCCATAACTTTTCTTCCAAGGAGCAAGCATCTTTTAATTTCCTGGCTGCAGTCACCATCTGCAGTGATTTTGGAGCCCAAGAAAATAAAATCTGTCACTGTTTCCACTGTTTCCACTTTCTCTCTGTCTGTTTGCCATGAAGTGATGGGACCGGATGCCATAATCTTAGCTTTTTGAATGTTGAGGGTTTTTAAAATTTTTATTAATCTATTTATTTTCGTGCTGGGTCTTCNTCTCTCTGTCTGTTTGCCATGAAGTGATGGGACCGGATGCCATAATCTTAGCTTTTTGAATGTTGAGGGTTTTTAAAATTTTTATTAATCTATTTATTTTCGTGCTGGGTCTTCGATGCTGCACGGGCTTTCCCTTGATTGCAGCGAGCAGGGGCTGCTAGAAGTTGCACGGACTTACTGTGGTGACTTCTCTCGTGGAGCATGGGCTCTAGAGCTCCCGGCTTTGGTAGCTGTGGCTCCCAGGCACTAGAGCGCGGGCTCTAGTTGTGGTCCAAGTGTTTAGTTGCTCTGCGGCATGTGAAATCTTCCCAGACCAGGGATCGAACCTGTGTTTCCAGCGCTGGCAGGCGGATTCTTCACACTGAGCCACCAGGGAAGCCCTGAACGTTGAGTTTTCTGCCAGCTTTTCCACTCTCTTCTTTCACCTTCAGCAAGAGGCTTTTTGGTTCCTCTTCACTTTCTGCCATTAGGGTGGTATCATCTACATATCTCAGGTTGTTGGTATTTCTCCCAGCAGTCTTGATTCCAGCGTGTGATTCAACCAGCCTCGCATTTTGCCTTACATACTCTGCATATAAGTTAAATAAGCAGTGTGACAGTATATAGCCTTGTCATACTCCTTTCCCAATTTTGAGCCAGTCCATTGTTCCATATCTGATTCTGTCACTTCTTGATCTGCATTACAGGTTTCTCAGGAGACAGGTAAGGTGGTCTGCTATTCCCATTTCCTTAAGAATTTCCCACAGTTTGTTGGGATCCACACAGTCANGGTGGGTGCAAGGGGTAAGGTTGGGGGCCCACAGCCAGCACCTTCCACTGTGGGCTTGAGCTCTCGGGGGCAGGAAGATACAGTCAAAGGTGTAGCTGGAAGGCCGCTTGGCCGGGAGTGCCATGGCCACTTCCGTCCGTCATCTCTGACCCTGCTCCTCCTCTCTGTTCATGCATGCCTTCCATCGAGCACCTTCTCTGGCCCCTGCTATGCTCTCCAGGCGACCATGCCCATCTCAGTCATGACTCTGATTTCCCTTAACTGTCTGTTTCCCCTCCTCCATTAAATTGCTCCCACACGTGGGCTCAGGTTCTTTTTTTACCTGGCTCACTATTAATAAAGGTGAAAGTATGTAAGTCGCTCAGTCATGTTGGACTCTTTGTAACCCCATGGATGGTAGCCCACCAAGCTCCTCCGTCTGAGGAATTCTTCAGACAAGAATACTGGAGTGGGTAGCCATTCCCTTCTCCAGGGGATCTTCCCAACCCAGGGGTTGAAGTCAGGTCTGCTGCACTGCAAACAGATTCTTTCCCATCTGAGCCACCAGGGAAGCCATTATAAGTCGTGTCCAACACTGTGTGATCCTATGGACGGTAGCCTGCCAGGCTCCTCTGTTGGCTGTGGGTTTGAGCTCCTGGAGGCAGGAAGACATAAGGGTAGATGGGTATCAGATAAGGAAGCATGGGGGAAAAAAGGATGGAAGAGAAATTAAGGAAGATGGGAGCAGTAGGAGTATGGATGATTTTTTTTTTCCTTTTATATTTCTATGTTTTCCGAATTTTTTATAATAAGTATTTGGCTTTTGTCCCCTTACAGAAATGTTAAAGAAGAGGGGGGAAAAGGCAAGGAAACAGGCTGCTGAGATTCTGATCTGCTTTTACAGGTGGAAGCAGGGAAGGGCCTGGAGATGAGAAAGCTGGTTCTCTCGGGGTTCCTGGCCAGCGAAGAGATCTATATTAACCAGCTGGAAGCTCTGTTGCTGGTAAGTATGTATTTTAGGGTCTTTGTGCTCTGAGACTGTGTTTGGAGTTGGGAGAGAGAGAGGTGGACCAGTCCTTTCCAGGGCCGGGGTCTGTGGAACTGCTCTGCCTACGGCTTGGCAGCCAAGGTCATTGCCAGAAGAGGCCCGTGCCTCTCGACTCCAGTTCTCCATTACTTACCCTGGGAAAGGTGGAAGAAGAAACACCCCCTGGTTAGGCATGGCAAACACGCCATCACCCCTAACAACAGTGCAGACATTACTAATGGATCACAGTGCTCTGTCCAGGTGGGATCTTAGCCTCTGCCTCCAACTGATGCTGTGGGCAGTCTTTACCAGTCAATCACGTTGAGGCCTCTTTGTCATCCCTGGTCCCAGTCCTTCCTCCTCCCTGGAGTAGTGAACTATTAACACCATCCTGAGGCCTGCTAGCAGGAAATGAGGTGGAAGGCTGTGTGTGTCGTTCTCAGAAGCACCATAGCTCTGAGGCATTAGACCGCCGCCCTCTGTGAATGTGCCTTAGTTTCTTCTCCAAGCTGGAGGTGGTGTTGTGAGAATCGGACTGGGAGGGGAATAATAAATACAGTGTTTTCAAAGGTAGAAGTAACCACAGATGTAAGATGTTTTTGCCTCTGAAGAAAGTGCGTATTAGATGCGTCAGGATATTATGCAGAGTAATTGTGCGTGAAAAGTTCTCTTCCCGGGGTGTTTTGCAGACTGAGGTATCAGATGATATCAGAACAAGGAGGAATAAGAAATGAAGATGTAGATCAGTAGAAAGTACTGTAAGATCTGCGTTTATGTACTTGCTGTGATCTGAGCTGGTGTCATTTGTTACCCCAGGAGTAACTGTTGAGGTTTGTAACACAGGGGAATGAGTTGGTGGTCAGTCTTACTGGGAGTCTGTTGGTCTTCACAGTTATTTCTTCAAGGGAGGAACAGTTTGGCAGGTCGATCAGGACTCTGGTCTGGGGCCAGAGCTGGGGCAAGACTTGACGCTGCCATGAATAATGGACTTACTTCCCTGCCTTGCAAACTACGCATCTTGATTGCTATTGGATGGCTCAATCAGCGAAGTGGGGTGAACCAACAGTTTAAAGCGAATGAGAAAGAAAATGTCAGCATGCATGCCACGTAGTAAGAATAAGTACTGTTTCAGGCAGCTTTTGGTTTGTGTGGATATGTGTATGTATGTACGGGGCCACGTGCCTTCTGACGTGTGTTGTTGGTTTTAAAAAACCACTGATGGGACTTCCCTGGCTGTTCAGTGGCTAAGACTCTGAACTTCCAATGCAAGGGACATGGGTTCAATGCCTGATTGGGGAATTATAATCCGACATGCTATGAGACACTGCCCCCCACCCAATTAAAAATATTAAATTTTTTAAAATTAAAAAAAAAAAAAGCACTGGCTTTGGGTAAGCCATGGATAACCTCCTTGAGCCTCAGTTTCCTCATCTGAAGATGAGAGCAATGCTGTTACCTTCTCTCTGTCCTTCATGGGGTTGAGAAGATCATTTTGAGGACCTAGTACAATGCTAGGTTCTTAGACACTCAAATATCAGTCAAAGGAAGGGGAGGACAAGCAACCAAAAGCCACCTTATAGCCTTTTTTTTTTGCCTCACCGTGCAGCATGCAGGACCTTCATTCCCTGACCAGCAATCGAACCCAATCCCCCAGTGAAAGTTTGGCATCTCAACCACTGGACCACCAGGGAAGTCCCCGAAATACACCTTATAAACTATGAATTGGTGTGCTAAACAAAGGGCAGGGCTGGCATTACTATGAATAAAAGGATGCATTTTTGAAAGAGGCTTGGAGGAACGGCTTTGAACCCCCACCTGACCGCCTGCCAGCTCTAGACCTTCAGTAGATTAATGGACCTTTGTGCCTCATTCTGTCCACCTGCAAACTGGGTATACTCATATTCATCCTCTCTTCTTGGGGTCGTTGTGAGGGGTGAGTGAGTCTGTAGGGGAAGCGCTTGGAGCCCAGGTGGGAGCGTATTCTATAGTTTTCTCCCATCCTGGGAGAGGGCGCAGGTTAGAACCTGTTTCTGTCCACACACCCGTTCCCTGAAGGAAGCGGTGGTGCATGTTCCCATCGGAAGTGGGCCCCTGTTAGACTCCAGCTCGGTTCTCATCTGTCGCTGGGCCTGATTTGAGTTCCGTTTGTTGGGGTAAAGATAACCACAGATTTAGGGTCCAAGACACTCCCTCCTGGCTCGCTTTTCTAACAGCTCATGCTCTCAAGACAAAAACGGTGAGGCTGGGGCTCCCACTCCCAGGGTGTGACCCAGGGTAGGTCCCTCCGCTTCCCCAGAGCTTGTTCATCCTGGATTGGCTCTTTCTTCAGCAGAGGCAAGGGCAAGGGAGGGACGAGCTAGGTGGCCTGGGCTGTGACTGCTGGGCCCCCCCACAGCACAAGTCTCAGCTGATAAGCCTCAGTTTTAAGGACTCAAGCCCTCTTCTCTCTCCTAGAGCTGGAGCCCTTCCAGGAGCTAAGCCCTTGGCTCTTGAGAGGTGATCTGACAAAGGGGCTTGGAGAAGAAAACCTGCCTTCCCCAGCTCCCTCCTCCTCCCACGCCCAGCGCTTCTCCTCCCCACCCCTCCACTCCTCTGTGTGTTTGTTCTTGGTTTAACACTTCCTGCTATGCAAACGGCTGGGTGTGTACACCCAGGACTGGGGACACACAGCAGGAGCCTCTGTTCGAGCTGCCTGGGTTGCTGGCTGGGCATGGTTTGGTAACCTCCCAGAACCTTCCAGGTTCCTGGTGGGCTCAGGTTACAAGGAAGAGGGTCTGGGAGCCTGGGCTGAGGCGGAAGAAGGGAGGCAGGCAGACCCACTGCACGTCATGCTGCCTGTCTCCAGGCGGGTTAGTGAGCTGGTGCTGCGGGTGGGCTTCCTGGGCCTTCAGCACCGCCCCCCGCTGGGCCCCTCTCTCAGACTTCCCTCTGGAGTTTGCTTTGTCTCTTATTTGTAAAATAGGTTCAGGATGCCCCCCCTACCCCCAGCCTCTGGTGACAGTTAGCAAAGTTGCATGTAGCAGCCTCCAAGCCTTTTGGAATCAGAGGTGGAGGAAGTGGGCCGATTTCTCTCCCCTGTTTCGAAAGGCAGAAGGCAAGTTGCTGGTGGACAGAGCAAACAAATGACAGTGTGAAGTCACGAACAAGTTCAAGCCCGCCTGGCCTACCTCCCTGAGGAGCCGTTCTTGGGACACCCAGTTTGTTTCGGTGCATGCGTGCTGAGTGGTGTCTGACTCTTAGCGACCCCATGGAGCGTGCTGAGTCGTATCTGACTCTTAGCGAGCCCCTGGACTGTAGCCCACCACACTCTTCTGTCCATGGAATTTTCCAGGCAAGAATACTGGAGTGGATTGCCATTTTCTTCTGTAGGACACCCAGAGCCAGAGTTAACTGATCAGATGGGGAGCCAGCACCCCATCCTCTGTTGCAGGATTCTAGAAGCAGGGCTAACTGGGTGTGCTCTGTCAGGAGAGCAGGACCGGAGCCCAGCTCAGTGTGGGGCTGCCTGTGCCTTTTGGCCAGCCCTCCCCGCCCGAGGCCTATTTTCAGAGCTTCACCAGATGAAAATAACTGCCTCCAAGGGTCTCAGGCCAGCCAGGGGCTTGCATGCAGCACTTCCCCTCCCCCAAAGGCCCCCAACCGTGTCCTGAGAAGCTGGCCTGACGCCCCAAGAGCCAGCCCTGTCCATGTGACCCGCCCTGCTGAGCGCTGGCTCTTCCCCTTTTGCAGACGGAGTGGGAGTTTAGGAGGAAGCAGAGTGGTTGTGTCTTGTCTCTTCATAGCCCCAAGTGCTTCCCCCGCAGTTTCTGAGAAATCCTGACCACCCTGCCTTCCCAGGGCTGTTCTCTCCTATTTCCTTTATTCCCACCCTGGGTGGGATCACACCCCAGCAGGAACAGGGACTCTGGTGACTTGGCCCTTCACCTGGACCTGGGTTGTAGGGTGATGGTTCCATCGCTCAGTCGTGTCTGACTCTCTGCAACTCCATGGGGATTGCAGCACACCAGGCTTCCCTGTCCTTCACCATCTCCTGGAGTTTGCTCAAACTCATGTCCTTTTAGTGATGCCATCCAACCATCTCATTCTCTGTCATCCCCTTCTCCTCCTGCCCCCAATCTTTCCCAGCATCAGTCTTTTTCTAATGAGTCAGCTCTTCGCATCAGGTGACCAAAGTATTGGAGCTTCAGCATCAGTCCTTCCAATGAATGTTCAAGGTTGATTTCCTTTAGGATTGACTGGTTTGATCTCCTTGCAGTCCAAGGGACCCTCAAGAGTCTTCTCCAACACCACAGTTCAAAAGCATCAATTCTTCGGCGTTCAGCCTTCTTTTATGATTTAGCTCTCAACATCTATACATGACTGCTGGAAAAACCATAGCTTTGACTATATGGACTTTTGTCAGCAAAGTAATGTCTCAGCTTTTCAATATGCTGTCTAGGTTTCTCATAGCTTTTCTTCCGAGGAGCAAGTGTCTTTTAATTTCATGGCTGCAGTCACCATCTGCAGTGATTTTGGAGCCCAAAAAATAAAGTCTGTCACTGTTTCCATTGTTTCCCCATCTATTTGCCATGAAGTGATGGGACTGGATACCATGATCTCAGTATTTTGAATGCTGAGTTTTTTTCACTCTCCTCTTTCACCTTCATCAAAAGGCTCTTTAGTTCCTCTTCGCTATCCGCCATAAGGGTGGTGTCATCGGCATAGGTAGATAGAGGTAAGAAAGGATAAAGTCTGGGACTTCCCTAGTGGTCCAGTGGTTAAGACTTCACCTTCGGGTGTAGGTGGTGGGGGTTCTGTCGTTCATCTGGGAGCTAAGATTCCCATATGCATGGGGGCCACAAAACCAAAAACATAAAACAGAAGCAATGTTTTAACAAATTCAATAAAAACTTTAAAAATGGTCCACATCAAAAAAGTCTTAAGGATAAACTCTGATCAGTCCCAAGAGCCAGCTCAGTATTCTTCACAGAGCACTGGGCCACGAGCTGGATGGGGCACCTGTCTGCCGTGGGGAGAATGCTCTTCCTTTCTCTTGGCCCAGATTCACTCTATATCCTTCCTGCCTACAAGCTTCCCCAGGCCCCGCTTCTCCAGCTGCTCAGAGCTTCCCTCCGAGGCCCTGTTCCCATCGCCTCCTCTGTGAAGCCCTCTCCAAGCTGGGCCAGGACAACCTTGGCACCTGTTGGTTGGTATTTGCAGTCCAAGTTGAGTAATAACCGTATCTTGCTTTGTGCACAAGAACGTTTCATTTATGTTGGTCCACCTTACCCGAGTAGATTATAACGTTCTGCAGAAAAAGGACTGTGAGTCATACAAATAATCTCCAAAGGGAAAATTGGACCCTGTCAATCCCTCCAGGGAAAGCCAGGTCATTTCACAGGCTTTTTAGCCGCATTCCTTCCCCCGTGTGATCCATGCCTTGCTCAGCCTTCCGGCCCTGCTTTAGGGCTCTGCTTGCCAACCCCCTGGCTCGCTGCAGGCACGGTCACCAGCCTGCTTCCAGCTCCTCTCTCTTCCCAAGCTATTCCTGCCTCAATCTGAGGCATTGAGGAAATCTGCCTAGAATATTGTCCCCTTTGCCCCTGTGCTTCCATTTCAAGTCAGCATCCCCTGCTTGTCCCCTTCTTATTTCCTTCACTGCATTTATGTACAATCTCGTGTTTGATTGTGTCCTCGTGTTTTGTCTGTCTCTGCTTCTCCATGGGAGGCTTCATGGGGGCAGTGACTAGTGAAACACTGAATACCCTTACACACACCCCCAGTCTGGCCTCATGTAGGCACTTGGTCCATTATTTGTGGAGTGAATAGTAATCATAGCAGCAGCTAGCATTTATTGATTGCCTCCTATGTGCCAGGCATTTGCTCAATATTTTATATAAATTATGGCTTTTGGCTTTGATAATATTATCCCAGTTCCACAAATAAGGCTGCTGAGGCCCAGAGATGCAAGTGACTTGCCCAGAGCTATTAAGTGGCAGAGTTGGGACTCTGGCCCATACTGCCTGGCCTGCACCAGGTCAAACCCCATCCAGCATTCCCAGCAAAGGGCTGGACACGAAGGCCTTGTTGGTTCCAGCACTACGAGGGTCAGAAGGAGGACTTCTGCTTTTTCCTGCCTTCATCCTTCTGTCTGGACTTTTTAGAGCTGGGAGGACAAGGAACCAGAAGTCGGAGCGTTGTCTGGGTTTTTAAGTAGATGGGACTGCCCCATATGGACAGATAGACGGGAAGATACAAGGAAGCCTGGCTTGGGCATCTGNTGACAGATCCATGTGTGTTGTGCCAGACACTGTGCTGAACCCTTGGAGTGTGTCCTCTTGCTTAACGCCCGTGACCTCTGGTGACCTCTATGTGTTCCACTGGAGCCCTAATCATACCCAAGTCACACAGCTAAGTGGATGTGTGTCTGTGCATTCTTCCCCCCTAAATCATGGGCTCTGACTTCTTTGGATCCCAGTTCCTTGAACTCATTTATTCTGCATCGATTGAGGACCTGTTTGGCACATAGCAGTCCAGATTGGAGGAGCTTGACCTCTGAACAGATAAAGGAGGGTTCATTAATGCCTTATTGTTGTTGTTTAGTCGCTAAGTCGTGTCTGACTCTTTGTGACTCCATGGACTGCAACACGCAAGGCTTCCCTGTCTTTCATTATCTCCTGGAGTTTGCTCAAATTCATGTCCATTGAGTCAGTGATGTTATCTAACCTTCTCATCATCTGCCGCCCTCTTCTATTGCCTTCAGTCTTTCTCAGCATCAGGGTCTTTTTCAGTGAGTTGGCTCTTTGCATCAGGTGGCTAAAGAATTGGGAGTTTTAGCTTCAGCATCAGTCCTTCCAATGAGCATTGAAGGCTGATTTTCTTCAGAACTGACTGGTTTGATCTCCTTGCTGTCCAAGGGACTCTCAAGAGTCTTGCTCCAGCACCACAATTCAAAAGCATCAGTTCTTCAGCACTCAGCCTTCTTTATGGTCCAACTCTCACACCCGTACATGACTCCTGGACTATACAGACCTTTGTTGGCAAAATGATGTCTCTGCTTTTTAATATGCTGTCTAGGTTTGCCATAACTTTTCTTCCAAGGAGCAAGCATCTTTTAATTTCCTGGCTGCAGTCACCATCTGCAGTGATTTTGGAGCCCAAGAAAATAAAATCTGTCACTGTTTCCACTGTTTCCACTTTCTCTCTGTCTGTTTGCCATGAAGTGATGGGACCGGATGCCATAATCTTAGCTTTTTGAATGTTGAGGGTTTTTAAAATTTTTATTAATCTATTTATTTTCGTGCTGGGTCTTCGATGCTGCACGGGCTTTCCCTTGATTGCAGCGAGCAGGGGCTGCTAGAAGTTGCACGGACTTACTGTGGTGACTTCTCTCGTGGAGCATGGGCTCTAGAGCTCCCGGCTTTGGTAGCTGTGGCTCCCAGGCACTAGAGCGCGGGCTCTAGTTGTGGTCCAAGTGTTTAGTTGCTCTGCGGCATGTGAAATCTTCCCAGACCAGGGATCGAACCTGTGTTTCCAGCACTGGCAGGCGGATTCTTCACACTGAGCCACCAGGGAAGCCCTGAACGTTGAGTTTTCTGCCAGCTTTTCCACTCTCTTCTTTCACCTTCAGCAAGAGGCTTTTTGGTTCCTCTTCACTTTCTGCCATTAGGGTGGTATCATCTACATATCTCAGGTTGTTGGTATTTCTCCCAGCAGTCTTGATTCCAGCGTGTGATTCAACCAGCCTCGCATTTTGCCTTACATACTCTGCATATAAGTTAAATAAGCAGTGTGACAGTATATAGCCTTGTCATACTCCTTTCCCAATTTTGAGCCAGTCCATTGTTCCATATCTGATTCTGTCACTTCTTGATCTGCATTACAGGTTTCTCAGGAGACAGGTAAGGTGGTCTGCTATTCCCATTTCCTTAAGAATTTCCCACAGTTTGTTGGGATCCACACAGTCATAGGCTTTAGGGTAGTCAATGAAGCAGAAGTTTTTCTGGAATTCCCTAGCTTTCTCTGTGATCCAGCGAATATTGGCAATTTGATCTCTGGTTCCTCTGCCTTTTCCAGACCCAGCTTTTACATCTGAGAGTTCTCGGTTCACATACTGCTGAAGCCTAGCTTGAAGGATTTTGAGCATTATTGTACTGGCATGTGAAATAAATACAGTTGTGCAGTAGTTTGAACATTCTTTGGCATTGCCCTTCTTTGGGATTGGAATGAAGACCTTGTCCAATCCTGTGGCCACTGCTGAGTTTTCCAAATTTGCTGGCATACTGAGTGCAGCACTTTAACAGCATCATCTTTGAGAATTTTAAATAGCTCAACTGGAATTCCATCACTTCCACTAGCTTTGTTTGTAGTAATGCTTCCTAAGGCCCACTTGACTTCACTCTCCAGGATGTCTGCTCTAGGTGAGTGACCACACCATTGTGGTTATCCAGGTCATTAAGATATTCAGTTCAGTTCATTTCAGTCACTCAGCCATGTCCGACTCTTTGCAACCCCATGAACTGCAGCACGCCAGGCCTCCCTGTCCATCACCAACTCCCAGAGTCCACCCAAACCCATGTTCATCGAGTTGGTGATGCCACCCAACCATCTCATCCTCTGTCGTCCCCTTCTCCTCCTGTCCTCAATCTTTCCCAGCATCAGGGTCTTTTCAAATGAGTCAGCTCTTCACATCAGGTGGCCAAAGTATTGGAGTTAAAGCGTCAACATCAGTCCTTCCNTCATCCTCTGTCGTCCCCTTCTCCTCCTGTCCTCAATCTTTCCCAGCATCAGGGTCTTTTCAAATGAGTCAGCTCTTCACATCAGGTGGCCAAAGTATTGGAGTTAAAGCGTCAACATCAGTCCTTCCCATGAACACCCAGGACTGATCTCCTTTAGGATGGACTAGTTGGATCTCCTTGCAGTCCAAGGGACTCTCAAGAGTCTTCTCCAACACCACAGTTCAAAAGCATCAATTCTTCGGCACTCAGCTTTCCTTATAGTCCAACTCTCACGTCCATGACTGCTGGAAAAACCATAGCCTTGACTAGATGGACATTTGTTGGCAAAGTAATGTCTCTGCTTTTTAATATGCTTTTTAGGTTGGTCATAACTTTCCTTCCAAGGAGTAAGCGTCTTTTAATTTCATGGCTGCAATCACCATTTGCAGTGATTTTGGAGCTCAGAAAAATAAATTTCCACTGTTTCCCCATCTATTTGCCATGAGGTGATGGGACCAGATGCCATGAGCTTCGTTTTCTGAATATTGAGCTTTAAGCCAACTTTTTCACTCTCCTCTTTCACTTTCATCAAGAGGTTCTTTAGTTCTTCTTCACTTTCTGCCATAAGGGTGGTGTCATCTGCATATCTGAGGTTATTGATATTTCTCCCAGCAGTCTTGATTCCAGCTTGTGCTTCCTCCGGCCCAGCGTTTCTCATGATGCACTCTGCATATAAGTTAAACAAGCAAGGTGACAATATACATCCTTGACGTACTTTTCTTCCTATTTGGAACCAGTCTGTTGTTCCATGTCCAGTTCTAACTGTTGCTTCCTGACCTGCATACAGGTTTCTCAAGAGGCAGGTCAGGTGGTCTGGTATTGCCATCTCTTTCAGAATTTTAATGTTTACTTGTTTGACTGTGCCAGGTCTTGGTTGCAGCATGCAGAATTTTTTAGTTATAGCATGTGGGATCTTATTTCCCTAACCAGGGATCAAACCTGGAGCCCCTGCATGGGAAGCTCAGAGTCTTAGCCACTAGATCACCAGGGAAGGGAAGTCTCCTGAAGGAAGGTTCAGATTCAGCACCGTAAGTTCTGGACAGCGGAGCACCCATACTGCAGGGAGCATGGGGGAGTACAACTGGGTGCCTTACGGTGACATTTGCAACAGCTGCTGAAGGTGACTTAGGGGTTTGCTAAGGGAATGTGTTGGAGGCCATTCCAGTGTCGGCAGAGTGGATTGATAAGGGCTCGTGAGAAGCTCAGCCTGGCCAGAGACCCGGGGTTGGTGCAGGGGAGGGAAGCGAGGCAAGGCTGGAGGGACGTGTTGGCACCGGCCTGTCGGGGACCTTTGCCAAAGCCAAGGAGGCAGCGGGTTCCAGTGAGGAAGCTGGCGGAGAAGCCCGTGAGCTGAGGCGGCAGGATTTGATTTGCTGTAGGAAGCTCCCCCCTCGGCACCAGGGCAGGGGGTTGGGAGCAGGGGTGGGAAGGGGCGGGTGAGGAGGCGGCAGCCCGACCCAGGACCCCGCCTCGGGCCTGAAACGATGGGATTGGGGGAGGGTGGTGCTGCCACCTGAGTTTAGTGACTTGGCCTCGCTGCCCAGAGCTGCGGTGCCTGCTCAGTGTCCGCCCCGGGACGGGGTGGTCAGGCCTGTGCTCGCCCTTGCCAGCGCCCCGTCCCTCCCACCCCAGCGGTCCTCTGAGTTGACCCACCTCCTTCCTGGCACCCCGGCCTCCAGATGCTGTATGCTGCCTTCCATGTTTTTACTATTTGAGTTGAATAGATAAATGCATTCATGTCGTTCAAAACTCAAAATGCATAAAAAGGCTTAAATTGAGAATTACACCCCCTCTGACTACAGGTAACTATGTTTATTAACCTCGCGTGTGTCCTTCTAGAGTTTCTTTAAGGGAATATAAACATATGCAAACATGTATTCTTTCCCCTTTTCCTGGGTCGTGAAGATCCCCTGGAGAAGGGAATGGCAACCCACTGCAATATTCCTGGGCCTTCCCTGGTGACTCAGATAATAAAGAATCTGCCTGCAATTCGGGACACCTGGGCTTGATCCCTGGGTTGGGGAGATCCCCCGGAGAAAGGCATGGCAACCCACTCCAGAATCCCTTGGACAGTGGAGCCTGCCAGGCTACAGTCAATGTGGTTGCAAAGAGTTGGACATGAGTGGGTGACTAAACATTTTTCTTACACAAAAGGTAGCAGGCAACACACTCCTTAGAGGTCTTTCTATCTCAAATATATCAGTGTCTAGAAGTTGATATCCAGATGTATTTTATAGATTTAAAAAAAATATTTTTTCTAATTTATCTAAAAACTTTATTCTTGGTCATGGATTATTTGAAGTGTGTTGTTTGTTTTTTAAATATTTATTTGGCTTCACTGGGTCTTAATTGCGGCATGGGGGATCTTGTTCCCCACAGGGATCGAAACTGGGCTCCCTGAATTGGGAGCACAGAATCTTCACATTGGACCACCAAGGAAGTCTTTGTAGATTTATTTCTAAGTGTGTATATCAGATATTCGTTATTCTTTTAAATAGCTAGGTGTATTTCATCACATGGCACACTCTACTCAGCCACCTACAGTTGATAGATACTTGGGTTGTTTCTAATCTTTTATGACTATAATTACTGCCATGGTGAATCTTGTAAATGTTTTCTTTTGTACCTCTGTGGGGCTTCCCTAGTAGCTCAGTTGGTAAAGAATCCGCCTGCAATGCCGGAGACCCCGGTTCAATTCCTGGGTTGGGAAGATCTGCTGGAGAAGGGATAGGCTACCCACTCCAGTATTTTGGGGGCTTCCCTTGTGACTCAGCTGGTAAAGAATCCCCCTGCAATGTGGGAGACCTGGGTTTGATCCCTGGGTTGGGAAGATTCCCCTGGAGAAGGGAAAGGCTACCCACCCCAGTATTCTGGTCTATAGTCCATGGGGTCACAAAGAGTCGGACACGACTGAGTGACTTTCACAGAGAAAGAGATACAGGTGTAAGATAAATTTTCCAAGTGCTGAAATTGGCTCAAAGGGCAAACACCTTTCTAACTTTGGTCGAAGAAGCCAAGTCCTTCCAAGAGGCTCACCAATTCATACCCCCGCCGGGTTCATTATACTGCCCGTCTCACCACAGACGGTCTCAGGTGTGCTGTGTGTTTTGTGTTTATTTTTGCTGCTCTGATAGGTGAGCAGTGGTATCTCAGTGGAGTTCCGATCTGCCTCCTCTTTCATTCTGGGCAAGGCTGAACACTGATGCAGAATCTGGGCTCTGTTTTGGAGTCCCGGGAGTCACCCCACTTCCCGGGTGGGATGTTCTGTGTCCATGGAGCTTTACCTAAAGCACCACAGGCCTCCTGAGCCCAGCCCGTCTTCCTTTGCAGACAAGCACGAGACGAAGCTGAAGGGGGTCATCTACTTCCAGGCCATCGAGGAGGTGTACTATGACCACCTGCGCAGTGCCGCCAAGGTGAGGGCCAGCTCTGGGGAAGGGGTGGCCCAGCGGGGCTCCGGGGGTAGAGGCTTCCAGCCTGCCACTTCAGAGGCTTGGACCCCTTTCTCATTCTCTTGTAAACTTTCTCTTCCTCTTTCCCTCTTCCAGAAGAGGTTTCTGAGCTTCACTATGGTGACTGAGGTACCCCTCCCCAGACACCTCTAACTAAAACTACCACGTATTAACACCTCCTGACCACCCCCGGCCCCTGACCCTTCCTTGACTCCCCCCTNGGCTTGATCCCTGGGTTGGGGAGATCCCCCGGAGAAAGGCATGGCAACCCACTCCAGAATCCCTTGGACAGTGGAGCCTGCCAGGCTACAGTCAATGTGGTTGCAAAGAGTTGGACATGAGTGGGTGACTAAACATTTTTCTTACACAAAAGGTAGCAGGCAACACACTCCTTAGAGGTCTTTCTATCTCAAATATATCAGTGTCTAGAAGTTGATATCCAGATGTATTTTATAGATTTAAAAAAAATATTTTTTCTAATTTATCTAAAAACTTTATTCTTGGTCATGGATTATTTGAAGTGTGTTGTTTGTTTTTTAAATATTTATTTGGCTTCACTGGGTCTTAATTGCGGCATGGGGGATCTTGTTCCCCACAGGGATCGAAACTGGGCTCCCTGAATTGGGAGCACAGAATCTTCACATTGGACCACCAAGGAAGTCTTTGTAGATTTATTTCAAAGTGTGTATATCAGATATTCGTTATTCTGTTAAATAGCTAGGTGTATTTCATCACATGGCACACTCTACTCAGCCACCTACACTTGATAGATACTTGGATTGTTTCTAATCTTTTATGACTATAATTACTGCCATGGTGAATCTTGTAAATGTTTTCTTTTGTACCTCTGTGGGGCTTCCCTAGTAGCTCAGTTGGTAAAGAATCCGCCTGCAATGCCGGAGACCCCGGTTCAATTCCTGGGTTGGGAAGATCTGCTGGAGAAGGGATAGGCTACCCACTCCAGTATTTTGGGGGCTTCCCTTGTGACTCAGCTGGTAAAGAATCCCCCTGCAATGTGGGAGACCTGGGTTTGATCCCTGGGTTGGGAAGATTCCCCTGGAGAAGGGAAAGGCTACCCACCCCAGTATTCTGGTCTATAGTCCATGGGGTCACAAAGAGTCGGACACGACTGAGTGACTTTCACAGAGAAAGAGATACAGGTGTAAGATAAATTTTCCAAGTGCTGAAATTGGCTCAAAGGGCAAACACCTTTCTAACTTTGGTCGAAGAAGCCAAGTCCTTCCAAGAGGCTCACCAATTCATACCCCCGCCGGGTTCATTATACTGCCCGTCTCACCACAGACGGTCTCAGGTGTGCTGTGTGTTTTGTGTTTATTTTTGCTGCTCTGATAGGTGAGCAGTGGTATCTCAGTGGAGTTCCGATCTGCCTCCTCTTTCATTCTGGGCAAGGCTGAACACTGATGCAGAATCTGGGCTCTGTTTTGGAGTCCCGGGAGTCACCCCACTTCCCGGGTGGGATGTTCTGTGTCCATGGAGCTTTACCTAAAGCACCACAGGCCTCCTGAGCCCAGCCCGTCTTCCTTTGCAGACAAGCACGAGACGAAGCTGAAGGGGGTCATCTACTTCCAGGCCATCGAGGAGGTGTACTATGACCACCTGCGCAGTGCCGCCAAGGTGAGGGCCAGCTCTGGGGAAGGGGTGGCCCAGCGGGGCTCCGGGGGTAGAGGCTTCCAGCCTGCCACTTCAGAGGCTTGGACCCCTTTCTCATTCTCTTGTAAACTTTCTCTTCCTCTTTCCCTCTTCCAGAAGAGGTTTCTGAGCTTCACTATGGTGACTGAGGTACCCCTCCCCAGACACCTCTAACTAAAACTACCACGTATTAACACCTCCTGACCACCCCCGGCCCCTGACCCTTCCTTGACTCCCCCCTTTTCCCTCCCCTCCCTGCAGTCCGGAGTGTGGAGTGCAGCGGGTGCAGAGAGCAGGGAGCCCTGTGAGCTTGAGGGGGCTCGCTGGCCTCCTGGCCCCGAGATGCCAGCAGTCCATCTCCCTCCACGGGGGCGGGCCGTGCGGCGGGGACCAGCAGGCCGTCTCCCTCCATGGGGGCGGGCTGTGCGGTGGGGAGGCTGCAGGGGGAGTGGGTGCTCTCAGAGATGGGGTCTGGGTGAGAGGACTTTACGGGCATGGGCTGCGGGAGGCTGGGGCCGTTTGCCTCCGTCCCGCCAGGCCCACGACGCCCACTCCAGTCATCGTCTCTGCTCCGCTGGGGCCCTGGGGCCAGCACCCCACTCACAGCTCTTTCCATCTTTTCCTTTCTTACTGGGAGGGGACTCTGGTCATCCCTTTGCATCTGATTCTTTTGATATCTTCTTTGTGCCCGAGGGCGCCAAGGAACGGGGTCCTTGCTTGGCACGGTATGGCCCTGCTGAGGTCTGTGGACTGCCCCAGATGTGAGGAGGGGATATCCCAGCCTGGGACGGTGGGGACTTGGCTCCAGGCCTATAGGAGATGCAGTGCCTCCTGGAGGCAGAGAAGAAGGGTGGACAGCCAGGCGGGTGTGAGATGCTTTGGGCTGAGCTTCGGCGATAGGCCCTGGCTCAGACCTTGCTCTCTCCCTCTGCAGAGCCCAAACCCGGCCCTCACCTTCTGCGTGAAGACCCACGACCGGCTATACTACATGGTGGCCCCCTCTGCAGAGGCCATGCGCATCTGGATGGATGTCATTGTCACAGGGGCAGAGGGCTACACTCAGTTCATGAACTGACTGAATGGGGCCCCCTGGACCCAGGAGCCATGCCCAGCCTCCTGCTGCCCCGCCTGCCTCCAGATAGGGAGTCACGCCCTGGGCTCCCAGAGGCCCTGGAGGGCGGAGCACGACTGGGGCTTTTTTACAAGGAGAGACTCTAATGTTCTGGAAGGAGCTCG
The DNA here is from genome assembly GCA_006410875.1 of Neotragus pygmaeus. Classification (NCBI taxonomy): domain Eukaryota; kingdom Metazoa; phylum Chordata; class Mammalia; order Artiodactyla; family Bovidae; genus Neotragus; species Neotragus pygmaeus. The sequence goes on along the minus strand of SJYV01024184.1, from coordinate 173,626 downwards.
TCCTGTGGGTTTCTGAGCTCTGCGCCCCCCTGAAAAACCAGCTAGGAGTAAAGTTGAGGAGGGGGCTTTGCTGCCTCCTGGGAGCACAGAACTTGCAATAGCCTGTTAGGGTCCTGCCCCAGGGCCCACCCAGGCTGAGGCACCGTCACAGAGGGGGCCCCCCTGGCACCTGCGCTCCCTGCCTGTGTTCTCTTCTAAAGGACACGTTATGGTACCAGAATCTGCCAAAGATCCCCTCTTGCCTCAGCCCTCATTGCAGGGGCCTTGAGGGCTGAGTAACGCCGCATCCAGAGTGGGGTAACAGCTCAGGCGGTGTAATTCCTAAACCCTGCTCTGTCCCATTCTTGTGCCGCGTTTGTATTTTTTATGATTTCTGCTCAAGGACCAGAGACTGATGTCATCCTTGAGGTCCCAGCCCTAGCTCCTTTTTGCAGACCCATCACCACAGTCACCATAGTGACTGCTTCATCGCCATGGTTACATACTAATTGCCATGGCTCTGTGGCTCAGCCCACTGCTTCAGCTGTGGGCCCATCTGAGGGTACGTGCCATCATCTCTCCAGCCCAGGCCCTTGGGCATCTCCTGCTGGGTATAGGAGGAGGGACTAAACACCTTCACCCTGCCCCCTGCCTGCGTCTCCAGGCCCTGACGCACAGCCTGCTGGCTCCTCGTCCAGCCCTCCCCCTTTCACTCGTGCCTTGCTTAGAGCCAGAAGGGAGGAAGCCAGGAACTGGAGGCCAGGGGAGGAGCCATTGGGTGGGAGGAGGAGCTAGAAGGGCCGTCCTCGGGGTTCTGGTATACGGCTGAGTTTCTGATGGACAGAGGGCTGTTCAGATGCTCCCTGGAGGAAGTCTTGAGCAGGAGGGGGAGCCCGAGGGTCTGGTTGCCCTCCCCTCAGAATGGGGATGAAACGAAGAGCAGAGGCCCAGGCCTCCAGGTGTCTGGGCTCAGCCCTTTGCGCCTTAACACTAAGCCCACCTCCCTGTCCCCCTTCCCAGCCCTGGACCATGGTTGCCAGGCCTGGGCTCGATGTTTTTCAGTATTTGCAAGCATCTCAGCAGAACAATAAAGCATTTGGACTATGTATTTGGGAGGCCTGGCTGTGACTGGCATGGGGTTGGGGCTCATGGGGAAGGAGACTAGGTCTGATCCACGGTGCAGCATCTCCAGACTATTAAATGTCCCAGGAGGGACCCAGGGCCCAACCATGACCCCCGGGTCCTTGCCTCCCCCCACTCCACTGTGACCAAGGACTGGGCTGGGGGAGGGACCAGGAGGGGGTGGGCTCTCCAGGGATAAAGGATCAAGGCGCAGGTGAAGGTAGGGACAGGTGTGGAGGTTGAAATCGGCAGGAGCTGCAGCCAGATGAGGACCTGAAGGCCCCTCACTGTGGCAGGAGGCTAAGCAGGAGGGCAGCTGCAAGGCAGTGGGGCGCCAGGAAAGCAGTCTGGGCCCCTGAGCTCAGCCTGTCCCCATAGCGGTCCAGCAACATCAGGGCCACACCGTTGGTCCAGCCAGACCCCTCCTGGAGAAAGGTAAGGTCCGTGGGGCAAGACCCCTGGGCCAGGCCCCCAAGTCCTCTTATGGGTTGTGGGATCCCCACCTAGAGACACAGGCCCACCAGCCCCAGGGGTACCAGGGAGCACCAGTTGGGCTCCTCCCTGGGATCCGGCCTCCACAGAAGAAACAGACCCAGAGAGGGGAGGTCATGGCCAGTTATGGGGACAGCAGAGCCCCAAAGCTCCCTGGAGGATGTGGCCCACTCACCTGAACTTCATACTCCCCTCCACCACCTGGCTGTCCACCGTTGCTGATGTCATACTGAGGACAAGAGGATGAGCTTTAAGGTCAAGCCCTGCCCCAGCCCCCAACCCCAGGCCTCTAGGGAAGCAAGAAATGGGAGCCCCTTACAGGGAGAAGCTGCTCAGGCCAGCGGCTGAGCCCTGCAGTGCCCAAGGATGACCACCAGGTGCCGCCACTGCCCCACGTATACTGGGCACCGGCTTTGCAAAGCCTGACAATTCCCCATCTCACCCTGGGCAGGAGAACCCCAGGGACTGGGCTTATGGCCAGCTCACCTTCTCATACATGGCTGACTTTTTGGAGTAGACATCAAAGTTGGTTCGGATCCAATTCTGGGCCAGCTGGAAAGCTACTTCCTGGGCTTTGGCTGAAGGAGACTTGGCCAGACCTAGACCCCACCCATGGCAAGACCCTGAATCTCCAGAGCCCCCATCCCAGGGGAAGCAGAATCCCAAACCTCATTCTCCTTAATGAGGGAAAGAGGCCCAGGTGCTAAGACCTCCTTCCTGGAACCAGAAGCCAAGCTGCTCTTAATCGAGGTTGGCTTAAGGAGGGCGGAGGGTTGGTTCCTCTGACAGGTGGGGGCAGGAGTAGCTGTTTGCTGAGAGGCTGAGAGAGCAGAGCAGCTAGAGAAAGGCCTCTGCATCCTTTGTTCTCGTGGGGTTGAGGTGGGGTAGGCCCCATCCCTGCCTCCCTACCTCTGATGACCAGATCCTGCAGCGGGGCCCAGGCATTGGGGAAGTCCCATTGCTGGCCTGTCTTCTGGAGAGAGGTCGGGATTCCATACTGGTAGGTGAGGATCTGGCTGTCCTAGAAGGTTCCAGACATTATCATGACTGTGGGCGGGGGCTGGACAGGGAGCCAAGAGGCTGGGCCCTCCTAAGCCAGGTGACCCCTCCTGGGCCTTCTCTTCTTGGCTCACAGCCGCCCCCTTGTGGCCGAAGTGGGGCCTGTAGGCTAAGACACTGGGTGGAGTTGGGGTGTGTGGCTGCCATTTGCCAGAGGTCACAAGTCAGAGTCAGGGAGCAAGCAGGTGGTCCTGCCCCTCGTGTAGCAGCCCACCGTGCTCCAGGTATGCCTCACCTCCAGGTCAGAGCTTTATCCACGTCGTCTGGGTCAGAGAAGCAGCCGGCCCAGAGAGGAGCAAAGTTGGATGGGTAAAACTCCAGATTCTTCTTCTCATTCTCAAGGTCATAGTCAAACCAGGCCCCTTTGTCCTCATCCCACAGCACGTCCTTCAGGGCAGCCATGCGCTCGGCTCGCAGATTTCTGTACTTTGCGGCTTCAGAGTCATTCCCTGGGGCAACACTGCCTTTAGGCTAAGCCACAGGGCCTCCCGCCTCCCAGGGCGTCTAGTGTGACCCCCTGTTGTCCTCCCCCAGGCTCAGAGGTCCTGAGCACCAAGGGGCCATGCTGATGTGGAGCAAAGCCCACCGCATTTCACGCCTCCAGCACCGGGACTTCTTTGAGCACACGGTCCCGAGCAGCTCCCAGGCCCTGCACCGGCCTGTCCCAGGCTTGTCCTCACGGGGACACCAGCCGGCTGTGTGGACTCCCCTGGCTCTGAGGGGTCAAAGGGCAGGGAGCGGGGACAGAGGGGTTTGGCTCTGTGGGGTAGGGTGTCCCCTCCTAGGTCCTTCCAGTGAGAAAGGGAGGGACACGGCTGCTTTGGGGGTGCGGGGTGAGGTCGGGGAGCTGGAGGTCCTCCCCTCACGGTCCTCCTTGCAGCTCCACTGCCAAGGCCGAGGCAGAGACCCAAGCTGGGCTAGGGCCCTTCCCTTCCCTGCGAGCACGCGCACCCAGTCTGGAGTAGAAGCTGCTCATGAGCCCCTCTGCCTGGCACAGGAAGGCGTTGAGGTCAACCGGCACCAGCTTGCTGGTTCGGATGCTGCTGAGTGAACTGGGGTTCAGGCCTCCCACGAGCCAGCGTGAGGAGAAGTCCCAGCCGGACTCGGCCCTGGCCTTGAGCTCGGCCAGCAGAGCGTCCCGGTTCCCTGTGAGGCCAGGGCAGCGGCAGATGGGAGGCCGGGGCCTGACGCACACCCAGGCCCATGCTCAGCCCCTCCCTTCCTGCTGCTCACCTTCCGGCAAGGGGGCGGCCAGCTCTGCGTCTTTGCTGTAAGACTCTGGCCTGGTGAGAGGGGAGTGGGGGCCTGGCACTGCGGCTCTGGACCCTCCATGCCCGCGCAGGAGGCCCAGCCATGCTGGCTCGGCCGTCCCGGGGCCCTGGACCGCCCAGGGCTATCGGCTCCCCATCTGAGAGGTGGGACTCAGTCCCCCACCCTCCTGCCCAGGGAAGTCCTGGCACTCAAACCGGAGGGAACACACAACTGGTTGAGAGGCTGGCCAGGTGGGTCCTCACCTGGGGCCCCCGTAAGGGACTTCATAGCGATTCAGGCTGTAGCTCTTTCCCCTGGAACTCACGGAGACGGTCCTGTTCTTAGTCCAAAAGTCCAGCTCCGAGGCCAGGGTCTCAATGTGGTCCCTGGGGTGGGGCCGGGTACTCTCAGTCCAGGCGCCCTGCCCCAGCCCTGCCCTGGGGGGGGTCTCAGGAAGGGGGTGCAGGGCAGCACCGGGAGGGGTGCCCACCGTAGAAAGGTGGTGTCATTGGTGTGGGCCACGTAGCGGTCCATCATGAGGGTCAGGAGCGGGGGCTGGCTCCGCTGCAGGTAGTACACGCGGGCCCCATTGGGGACGTGTCCGTACCTGCCGAGAGGAGGCCTACTGACCGGCCCACCCGGCTGCCAGAGCCGAGGCAAACCCGCCCCAGGCCCATGGCATCTGCTCCCCCTACCCCGGCCCCGTCTCACGCCTGCACCAGGTCCAGGAAGTTCTGCAGCATGCCCTTCACTGTCTCGGGCATCTCAGAGAGGAGCAGACCCTCCATCACCCAGTAGGAGTCCCTGGCAGGGGGACAGACAGCTCAGGCATTGCTCACACCACCCTCTGCCCCGCACACCTGGGCCAGGCCAGGGCACCCAGCCCACTCAAGATGTCTTGCTGGCACTGGGCTCCCCTCCCCACCCCTCACCCTCCCACAACCCCTGGCTGCTCACCAGGAGTAGAATTCCACAAAGCGCCCACCAGGCACAATGAAGGGGTGTCTTGAGTAGATCAGTGAGAACTGCTCCGGGTGGCTGAGGACCTCTGGCTTCACCTGGAGTCAGGGAAGAGGACACGGGCACCCTGGGCCCAGGTGGGGCGGAGGCTGGAGGCCCTGCAGCCAGGGCGTGGGCTCTGGCTCTGGCGCTGCTCAGCCGTGTGGCCTTGGTCCAGGCCTGGGCCCTGGGGAGTCTGGCCCGCTGGCCCTCACGTGCCAGCTTCTAGGATCCCAGCAAGAGCAGCGGTGTGCAGGCGCCTGGACCCCTCAGCCCAGCACCCAGGGCTCACCACACAGCAGCCAGTATCAGCAGCAGCTGGCGGGGGTTTCCTCTGGCTCCCAGTGCCCCCCGAATCTCTGTGGCCACCGTGAAGCCAGGCCCAGAGGCTCAGGGACCCCAGTTCTGGCCCCCAACAGCTTTCTCCAGGGAGGCGGGCGTGGATGAGCGTGCCTGGGGAGAGCGCGGGAGCGCCAGAGCAGGGCTCGCTGCTCTACATCAGGTGTTTTCTGTTCATCCCCTCCCAGCCCCACACACGTGAGGGGGCTTAGTGGGAGAGAGGTCAGCCTGTCAGAGGTTTGGAGGGGAGCAGAGGAAGGGGCCGGAGAAGGCAGTGGCATCCCACTCCAGTACTCTTGCCTGGAAAACCCCATGGACGGAGGAGCCTGGGGGGCTGCAGTCCATGAGGTCGCTAAGAGTGGGACACGACTGAGCAACTTCACTTTCACGCGTTGGAGAAGGAAATGGCAACCCACTCCAGTGTTCTTGCCTGGAGAATCCCAGGGATGGGGGAGCCTGGTGGGCTGCCGTCCATGGGGTCACACAGAGCCGGACACGACTGAAGCGACTTAGCAGCAGCAGCAGCAGCAGAGGAAGGGGCTGAGGCTTTTCCTTTTGGGTGGGNACTGTGAAGAAGGCTGAGCACTGAAGAATTGATGCTTTTGAACTGTGGTGTTGGAGAAGACTCTTGAGAGTCCCTTGGACTGCAAGGAGATCCAACCAGTCCATTCTGAAGGAGATCAACCCTGGGATTTCTTTGGAAAGAATGATGCTAAAGCTGAAACTCCAGTACTCTGGCCACCTCATGCGAAGAGTTGACTCACTGAAAAAAACTCACGCTGGGAGGGATTGGGGGCAGGAGGAGAAGGGAATGACAGAGGATGAGATGGTTGGATGGCATCACTGCCTCGATGGACGTGAGTCTGAGTGAACTCTGGGAGTTGGTGATGGACAGGGAGGCCTGGAGTGCTGTGATTCATGGGGTCACAAAGAGTCGGACACAACTGAGCGACTGAACTGAACTGAACTGAACTGAATTAGTGTCTGCCTAGTAGTGGTGATAACCCTGGGGAAAGCAGGGAGTGGGTGATCTTTTGAAACAAATACAGGATAGGGAGACCACCAAACTGAACAGGGAAAAAGTATACATATAGTTGATTCACTTCATTGTGCTTCAGAAATTAACATTTAAAGCAATTATATTCCACTGAAATATATGTGTGTGTGTGTATATATATATATATATATATACACATAGAGAGAGTATAGCAAATAAATAAAGTTTTTTTTTTAAGGAAAATTTGGGATAATAGGTAAAAGAAAAAACAAGGAAAATCTCTGAATCTCCTTCCCTTTAACATAGGAATCCTTAGACACATGTAGGAGGAAAATGAAATTTCCATGGGAACATATATCATGGAAGGTTAAGTTCTTTCAAAGCTAAAGTAAATGTAAAATGTAAATAAAGATTTCCTTTCTATGTCTGTCTGCCCCCGAAAATTCTGTTTCTGAAGGTTTGAGGTTGGGGTTGTGCCCAGATGGCCCTGATGTACCACGAGGTTTAGGGACCACTGCCATAGACAGGGGCTTCCGAGGTGGGTGGCTCAGAGGTGAATCTGCCTGCCAGTGCAGGAGTCACAGGTTCCATCCCCAGGTGGGGATGATCCCGTGTAAGAGGAAACAGCAATTCACTCTAGTATTCTTGCCTGGAAAATCCAGAGGAACCTGGTGGCCCACAGTCCATGGAATCACGGAGAGTCAGACACAATTGAGCATGGACACACAGCATAGACTATGGGGACCAGGAGAGTTTCAAGGAAGCGTGTTTTTTAGAAAGCTAAAAAAGTTTCTAAAACTTTTTTTGTGTATTTGAGAGGTCAGCCTGGGGCCAGGAACGGATGGTGTAGGAGGCTGGGTCATGAGACCTAGAGGTAGCCTGAGCAAAGGCCCCTCCTGAGGCTTCCTGCATGTGCCCCCACCATGCATCCTCCAGTTTGCATTCCCATCGTGTCCCTGGGAAGGAGTATTCTCCCTGGCAGCAAGGTGTCTTCACTTGAATTCCCAGTGTCTGTTGTGGAAGGAAGATAAAAAGCATCGTTGTCATGTGTTTGTCATTCATCAGGACACCATCTTTGAAAGACAGGGGCAGAATCAAAGCCACTTGGACCTACTCCTGGCTTTGGGATTCTGTTAGCTTCTTGCTTCTATATCTGATCAGAAAATCAGGAGGAAATTGCTAAAGCTAATCCCTGCCTTTTGCATTAAGCTGGGTGTAGATGGGTTTCAAAAGAGGGAGCCTGCCTCCTCCTTATTTCCCTACTTTTTAGTAAAGCACTAAAAAGAAATTCAAGAGGTTGCTCTTCTTACAAAATGATATTTTAAACTTGTCCTTAGTTAAGGCAGGTCTTAAGTGGAACTTGACTGAGCAAGCATGCACACACTCACACTGGGGAAGCAAACCCTTGTGGGGGTCCTTTTCCCCTTAGAAATGCATCCTGAGCTCTAAATGTGAGGGACAGAACAATTACTGGGCATAATAAAAGGAATTACCCCTAAACCTATCCAGCCTCCCTCCCCTGCCCTCCCCCTTCCTTTCTAATGTAGATGTGGGCAATACCAGGAAACGAGCTGGCACTGTATTTGCTGTCTTCCTATCTCCACTCTGTCTATTTGGAGTCTTGGGTAAACATGCCCCCAGCCGTGGAGTTCCACTGATGGTGAGCACACAGCCTTGGACATCAGGCACCTCCCCTGTAAGTTCTGATTAACATCTTTGAAATCCATAATACTTTCTGAGTCACAGAACTAAAGAGACTGTCCCGAAACTTAAAATACGTGTCTCACACAGGAAAATTCTTAAATAAATCACTCTTTTCCAAAAATCAGGAGAAAACTTCTACTTTAAGAGTCATCTCACTGTGCTCATGGGGACTTAAACACATAAGTCTCAAATGTATTTATATATATACTAGGAAGCTGTATACAGTGTAAGTATAGATACGGTGTTACTAGTGTTATATAATCCTTCGGCTATAGGATGAAGTAATACATGTATCATATATGAATACATGCCCCATAATGCGGAGTTGTTACATACCATGCTAAGATTTGTACTATTAATAACTATATACCATTCCAAATGCTAATTGTCATTTTTCAGTGTCCAAGCACTTGTTTTGGAAGAACAAGGCCACAGCTCACATTGTTCTAACCGTGTGACCAGCTGCTGGCTTTACCACAATGAGACCCATTGTTGGGTAAATGGAGCCCCTCAGGTGAATGTAATTATGCAAATCCTTCCCTAACTACCAGCACTCTCCGTCCTCTCCCCAGGGCCTCCCACCAGTGGGAACACTGTCACATTTCATTATGGGAGGCCTCGCTTGTTTGCTGGGAGTGTCCCCACCACGATCTCAGGCCTGATGGCCAGAACCTGCTGCTGGCTCCGTTCCCGAAGTTCTGCCGGGCCCACTAAGCTGCTGGTAGAAGACCAAACCCTTTTCACCAGCTGACACATTTCTTTGCAATATGTCACACATTGGCAAACCTATCTTTTACCTCCCTTGTGTGTCTACCCCGGATTCAAGGCAGGATCAGTTCAATTCAGTCGCTCAGTCATGTTTGACTTTGCAACCTCAAGGACTACAGCACTCCAGGCTTCCCTGTCCTTCACCAGCTCCTGGAGCTTGCTCAAACCCATGTATGTCCATTGAGTCAGTGATGCCATCCAACCATCTCATCCTCTGTCTTCCCCTTCTCCTGCCTTCAATCTTTCCCAGCATCAGGGTCTTTTTCAATGAGCCAGTCTCATCAGGTAGCCAAAATATTGGAGCTTCAGCTTCAGCATCAGTCCTTCCAATGAATATTCAGGACTGACTTTTAGGAGTGATGTGTTTGATCTCCTTGCAGTCCACAGGTAATTCTAAGGCCAGAGGCCAGAGAGGTAGGGAAAGATGCTGGAAGTTATGTAGCTCCAAGGTCAAGTGTCTCTCGTGTCTCTCTCTCTTTCTCGCTCTCTCTCTCTCTCACAGACACACACACACACTCTCTCACACACATGGTTACTCTTCATTTACTCCAGAACAACCCTCTGTGGTGACTGAATATGAGCATTCCCCATCCACAGACAGAAAACTGAGCTGCATTTGCTTATTTATTGACACAACCAGAGACATACCTAGAAATAGGGAACCTGGACAAATAGATCTCTTGAAAGTCCCCACCTTTTAAAACTTACATGAGTCACTCAGTGCAGGGGTCAATTTTTCCACATTTTTGGTGATTTCCCACAGTCACCAAAATAGAACTCTGCCTACAGTTGGTCCTGCATACATGTGAGAGAACACAAATTAACTCCTTTTTCCTTTCTAGAACTAGCTCAGGGAAACAACAATATTGGTTTAAAATTACTTCTCAACATTCTGTATGTTGTTATCCTATCCTCTGCTAAGTTTTTTATTTTATTTTATTTGTAACTGGAGGATAATTATTTTACAATATTGAGATGGTTTCTGCCATACATCAACATGAATCTACCATAGGTATACACATGTCCCCTACCTCTTAAACCTCCCTCCCACCTTTCTCCTCATCATACCCCTCTAGGTTGTCACAGAACACTGGATTTGACTTTGGGTTCCCTATATCATACAGCAAATTCCCACTGGCTATCTATTTTACATATGGTAACATACCTGTTTCAGTACTACTCTCTCAAGTCATCCCACCTTCTCCCTCCCTGACTGTGACCTAAAGTATGTTCTTTATATCTGCATCTCCTTTGTTGCCCTGAAAATAGGATCATTAGTACCATCTTTCTAAATTCCATATATATGCATTAATATATGATATTTGTCTTTCTCTTTCTGATTGACTTCATTCTGTATAATAGGTTCTAGGCTTATCCATCTCATTAGAACTGACTCAAATGCATCCCTTTTATAGCTGACTAATATTCCATTGTGTATACATACTACAACTTCTTTATCCATTCATCTGTCAATGGACATCTAGGTTGCTTCTGTGTCCTAAGTTCAGTTCAGTTCAGTTCAGTCACTCAGTCGTGTCCAACTCTTTGTGACCCTGTGAATCACAGCACGCCAGGCCTCCCTGTCCATCACCAACTGCCGGAGTTCACTCAAACTCATGTCCATTGAGTTGGTGATGCCATCCAACCATCTCATCCTCTGTCGTCCCCTTCTCCTCCTGCCCCCAATCCCTCCCANAGTCCAACTCTCACATCCATACATGACCACTGGAAAAACCATAGCCTAGACAGACCTTTGTTGGGAAAGTAATGTCTCTGCTTTTCAGTATGCTATGCAAGATGTGTATAAGAGACAGGTGAGGAGTGGTTGGGGACCCAGTTCTGACACACGCGAGTGAAAGCCACTGGAAGAGGCTCCTGGGAACCTCCTTCAGAGGAGAGAGACTCAGCCAGCTTTGCTTTTGGCCCTCTGCCTGTCCCCTTCCACCCTGCCCTGAGCACAGATGAAGTGCTTGGATCTGCAGAAACCACCGTGCAACCACAAGGCAATGAACGCAAGGCGGAAAACCAGGGGCTGCAGATGGCAGAGCAGAAAGATGGAGAACCTGGGCCCTGGGTTGTGCCGTGGGTCATACAGCCTTGTGTGTGTGGTGTAGTCACTCAGTTGTGTCCAACTCTTTGAGACCCCATGGGTTGTAGCCCGCCAGGCTCCTCTGTCCATGGAATTCTTCAGGCAAGAATAATGGAGTGTGTTGCCATTTCCTACTCCAGGGGACCTTCCCCACCCAGGAACTGAACCAAGGTCTCCTGCACAGTGGGCAGAATCTGTACCGTCTGAGCCACCCGTGAAGCCTTCACAGCCCTAGGCTCCCCTCAGACGAGAAAAAACAAAACAAAGCACGCTTAGTTGTTTAAGCTGCTGGTGTTCAGATTTCTGTCCCCTCTGGCTGACTCCAGCTCTGGCAGGTCCTCCTCCAAGGCCTTCCGGTCAGTACTTTCTCCCTCATTCCTAGCGTAGTGCCCTCATGGCCCGGCAGGGTGGCAATGCCACTGCCTGCCTGATCTAACCTCAGTCCAGCTCTGTGTGGAGGGGCTGCTGCTGCTGCTGCTAAGTCGCTTCAGTCGTGTCCGACTCTGTGTGACCCCATAGATGGCAGCCCACTAGGCTCCGCCGTCCCTGGGATTCTCCAGGCAAGAATACTGGAGTGGGTTGCCATTCCCTTCTCCAATGCATGAAAGTGAAAAGTGAAAGTGAAGTCGCTCAGGGGCAGGTCAGTCCAAATAGAACCAATCCCAGCACACAGTCTGCACAGTCTTGGAACCGAATCCCAGACCCCCTGCGTCCTCGTGTCAACAGCTCCTGGCCTCCCCATGGGCAGTGAAGCCAGGGTGGTGTGTGACTACAGATGGAAAGCGACGCTTGCAGCTCTCGGGGTGCTGGCCATGTTCTATTTCATGACCCACGACAAGGTGCTTGGTTTACGTGATATGTTCACTGTCATTTGTGTTTTATGGACGTTCCCACTTTGCATCTTAATTCACAGTAAAATCATTTGAAAATTTCAGAGGCCATCAGTCAGCTGGATTTGGCCCATTTGGACAGGAGAGGGAGGGTCGGCGGTGGCCACAGCAGCGGCCCGAAGAGCCAGCAGGGGGCACCTCCTGGGGAGGGGCAGGGTGAGCGGGCAGGACCTGGCCTTCCATGGACTCGAGCGTTAGCCAGTTCATTCTCTCAGAATAGCTGCACACCTGCAGATCAGCAGTTTCTGTTGTGGTGAGAAGTAGTTAAAAAAACAAATGAAAGGGCAAGCTTGCCTCTGACACGCCAGCCGGCACAGCCCTGAGACTTCTGCCGCCGTCTGTCGCCGCCCACACGTCTTCCTCCATCCGTGCTGCTGGCACGTGTAGGGCCCGTGACCTGCGACCCCACTCCGGCCCCCCAGGGTCACGGAGCCAAGTCTGCCTCTGAGTGGAGGTCTCAGTCACACACGGACTACCCTGTTATGGGCAAGTCAGGTGACCATCCTGAGCCTCAGTGTCCTCATTTGTGAAGTGGCGCTATTCTCTCTCCTGCAAGCATGTTGTAAAAATCAGATGTGATGTGTTTTCAGGTACAGAGAGTCAGCCAAGGGCAGCGTCTGCTGTGTTCGTGAGTGGAGATGCCCTAGTTGAGTCCATCCCAGCAGTGGAGGGGCAGGAGCGGGACTGTTCTCTTCGAGGCCCCCTGCAGGCTTCACATCATGTAGATGAGGGTCCCTGAGGGCTCGAGGGAAGGGAAGGTTAAGGTTCCCTCAGCCCCCACCCTCCCCTGGAAGACCTCCTTGTCAGCCACTCCCCATGAGGCTGTCCTTCCAGACCCTTCAGCTCTGAGCCTTGTATGACACAAACCTGCAGTGGGCAGTAGGCCAGCAGGTGCCCAGCTGAGTGAGCATCGTGCCAAGAATAACTGGCGGCTGGACAAGCAAAGACCAATCTCCAGGCAACAAAAGAGGGCTGTTCTGGGGGCCTCGAAATCTGGGTAGAGTGAAGGGTGCCAGGGAGGCTGCTCAGAGCCAGCCACCCACAGCAGCCTGCAGCCCAGCATGGGGCCATGGAGACCCTGGACTGGAAGGCTTCAGGATTCCCTACAGAAGGCCTCCTGTGGCACTCACAGTCCAGGCTCATGGCTTGTTAATAGCTGCATTCCTCAGGCCGTCTCTCTGCCCCTCCCCTCCTGGGGATTCCTGCAAGAAGGATGTGGTTTGGTCAGCCTGGAGAGGATAGGCCTGGAAGGATCTTCTGACAGTGAAAGTTCCAGACTCTACAAAGGAAGACATGTGGATGGCCTTTAGGCACAGGAAAAGATGCTCAACATCACTAATTATTAGAGAAATGCAAATCAAAGCTATCTCACACTGGTCAGAATAGCCTTCATCAAAAAGTCTATGAGTAACAAATGCTATGCTGGGGAGGGTGTTGGAGAAAGGGAACTCTCCTACAGCTTCAGGGGGAATGTAATTTGGTGCAGCCACTATGGAGAACTGTATGGAGAGCCCTCAGAAAACTAAAAATAGAATTACCATATGACTCAGCAATCCCACTCCTGGGCGTATACTTGGACAAAACTATAATCAAAAAGATACATGCACCCTAAGTTCATAGCAGCACTATTCACAATAGCCAAGATATGGAAACCTAAATGTCTGATGAATGGATAAAGAAGATGTGGTATATACATATACACACAATGGAATACCACCCAGCTATAAAAAAAGAACAGAATAATGCCATTTGCAGCAACATGGATGGACCTAGAGATTATTACAGTAAGTGAAGTAAGTCAGAAAGAAAAAGCCAAATACCATATGACATCACTTATATGTGGATTCTAAAATATACCACAAATGAACCTGTCTACAAAACAAGACTCACAGACCTAGAGATCAGACATGTGGTTGCCAAGGGGGCGAGGGGTAGGGAGAGGGATGGATCGGGAATTTAAGGTTGGTATATACAAACGATTGCATTGAGAATGAGTAAACAAGGTCCTACTGCACAGGGAACTATAGCAAATTTCCTGGGACTTATAGAAAAGAATATAAAAGAATGTATCTATGTCTAGGAGTCATTTGCTGTACAGTAGAGATTGGCACAATGTTGCAAGTCAATTATACATCAATTTAAAAGTTCCAGGCTCTGCTCTACACGTGGCAAATCAGTGGAGGCTGCTCCGCCGAGGAGGGAGGGATTAGTCTCCAAAGAGGCGACGGGTCTGTGTGGGGCAGACAGGGCTGTCACGACTCCTCCTTAGCAGGCATACCTGGTACCCTGTATGTCGGCTTACAAGAAGTTGAGAGTGTAATGGCAAGAAACACGCGAATGCCTACCATCTGACTTTGCCCTAGTTTCTTCTTTGTTTTTAGAGCTGAAACAGGTCCCTGCTTGCATTCCTGACCCTCCCAGGCATCGCTGCTCTTCTGAATTTGCAGTGTCCTATTCTCATGCACGCCTTCATACTTTTGCTGTATGTATCGACAAACTACATGTATTATTAGCTTTGCATGTTACTTTTCACTGAGGTCAAACACATAAAATGAAATTTCCCATTGAGCATTTTCACCTTGGTTCATTGCACCATTCAGTGGCACTGAGTAGATTCCCATCGTTGGGTAACCTCACCACTGTCCAGCTCTAGGAATTCTTAATCTTCCATACCTGAAACTCTGTGTCCATTAGTCAATAAAGTTCCTAGTCCCTCCTCCTCCACAACTTCTGGAAACCATCAGTTTACTTTCTATCACAATGAATTAATGGTTCTTGGTATGAATAGAATCATATAATATTTTTCCTTTTGTGTCTGATTTATCTCACCTAGCATAGCATCTTCAAGGTTCCTGTATGTTGTAGCATGTGTCAATTTCTTTCCTTTTAAAGGCTGAGTAAATTCCATTGCATATATCAGCCAAGCTAGTTTATTCATTCATTGATGGACATTTGGGTTGTTTCCACCTTTTGGCAATTGTGAATAATGCAACTGAACACAGGCATATAAGTATCTGTTCAAGTACTTGCTTTCAGTTCTTTTGGGGGCGTACACAAAAATGGAATTGTTGGATCATATGGTAATTCTGTGTTTAATTGTTTGAGGAACCCCCCTATTGCTTTGCATGTTTTAAAATCTTATGTACTATGTATGGAGGGTATGGTACTGTGTCATTTAGCAATTCATTGCTTTTTTTTTTCTTTTTTCTTTGGTGCTTGTATGTTTCTCAGTTTCAGCCATATTAATACATAGATCTAGTCTGAGAATCTGTGTCCTTTAACTTACAAGTTTAAGTATTGTCATTACTTGGACTTATTTTTACCATCTTATTTTGTGCTCCTCAATTTTCTCATGGGTTTTCTTTTTCGTTTTTCTCTTGTTTCCTATATCAATCGAATCTAGCGAGCCTTGTTTATTTTTTATTTTGTTTTATTTTTTGGCTGCACCACTTGGTAGGCAGGACCTTAGTTCACCAACCAGGGATAGAACCTGCGCTCCCTGCATTGGTAGGCAGATTCTTAGCCACTGGACCGTCAGGGAAATCAGAGCCTCTTTTGTTATTTTTTTCTACTTTTATTCCTTCCTTTTTTCATTCATTCTCTTGGAAATTGTAGGTTTCATTCCTACTTTTTAGGGCTCTTCTCCCCTTCTTTTTACATGTACACTGATTCTAGTTACTTAGGAATGTGACCGGCCCCTGATGGGGGAAGGGCCCTTGGAATACTTTGATCACCTCCTCCACCTTCCATAGCACCATCCAGCATTGTGGGTCTGCCTTAGTTTTCACACCTCCAACTCACTGCCATCACAGTTGCAGTTTTCCACAGTTGGTGCTTATATCCATTCACCCACATGTTTACAAGGGTGTATTTGCTCTTTGTTGCTTTTTTAAAAAGTTTAAGTTTAGTTAATTTTTAATGTGTTAGTTTCAAGTGTACACCGAAGGGATTCAGTTACATATATATATATATATATAATTTTTTTCTTTTTCAGATTCTTTTCCGTTACAGGTTATTACAAGACATTGAGTATAGTTCCCTGTACTAAGCAGTAGGTCCGTGTTGTTGCTCTTCGCTGCTTTTTTACATCTCACACCTTCTGAGTTCCATTTCCTTTCTCTTAAAATAAATGTGTTGGCAGCCCTAACCCGGTGATGTTACGGTGAAGTCTTTTCAGTCTTCATCTGAAAAGGTCTTTATTTCACTTTCACTCCTTGTGTAGGATTGTCAGCAAAGGTGGCCACCAACAGTTCTGTCCATCCCTGTGATGGCCATGTCACTCCTCCCGAGGAGATGGAGTTTATTTCCCCTGCCCTGAAACGTGGGCTGGCCTTGTGACTTGCTTTGATCAGTAGAATGTGGAAGTGACACCGTGCCAGGTCCAGCCTTAGGTCATAAGAAGACTGATTCCACTTTTACCCAGCTGGGGTCCAACCACCATGAAGCTAAGCCCAGTTGCCCCACTGAAGAGAGAGAGGGAGCCTGGAGGATGCATGATAACAAGGGGGCATCCCTTCCCCATCCCTTCCTCTGAGGGCCATGCCTGTGAGTGAAGCTGTCTCATTTCTTCCAGTCTCAGATGGGCCACCCTAGCCAACGCCACACAGAATGTAAAATGAGCTGTCCCCCCTCTGTCAAATTACAGAACCGTGAGCGAATGCACAGGGGAGGTCGCCTGAAGCCACTATGTTATGGAGAGGTTAGCCATGCAGCAAGAGCCAACTGGAGCCCTCTTGAGTGGTATTTTAGGGGAGTTTGAACTCTAGGGTGAGTTCTAGGGTTTTGTCAGCACTTTGAATGTAGCATGCCTCTGACTTCCGTCTTCTGTTCTGCTGTCGAGAAGGCTGCTATGAATTGTATTCCTGTGTAGGTAATCTGTCAGGTGGTTTAAAATCATCTGTTTGTCTCCATTGGTCTGCAGTTTCTCTAAAACATATCTGGTAGAGTCTCCTTTCTCTTTTTCCTATCAGAAATTATGCTGATATTCCTCCTTCTGCCTTCTCCTCCTCTTACTCCTACAAATATTTTTGGAGTATCTATGATGTGCTAAATACTATTCTAAGTGGTGGGAATTAAACTGTGAACAAAAGAGAGGAAGACTCTATTCTCCTATGGGGGGAGACTGTTCTCAGGCACAGAGCCTGAGAATGAAGCCACCGTGCAGAGCAGAGCTGAGGTTTTGGGGAAAGCAAAGCTTGAATGAATGGTTGAAACCTGCATCATGCTCTGCCTAAGGGCAACCCTACTCATTGTATTTTCAGTAACGTTAGCGGTCATTGCCCCTTATGGCAGCCTGTGGGCTCTAGAGCGCAGGCTCAGTAACTGTGGTGCACAGGCTTGTTAAGAGTTGCTCCCCAGCATGTGGGGTCTTCCCAGGCCAGGGATCCAACCGGTGTCCCCTGCATTGCAAGGTGGATTCTTAACCACGGGACCATCAGGGAAGCCCCGCCCATGGTTTCTTAAGACAGTTAAAAAAAAAATTATTTAGCTGCACCAGGGCTTGGTTGCGGCACTCAGGATCTTCGTTGCCTTGTGGGATCTTCGCTGCAGCGGACAGGCTGGACTCTCCCGTTGTGGCGCTCTGCCTCGGTAGTTGTGGCACGCGGGCTTAGTGGCTCCACAGCATGTGGGATCTTTGTTCCCCTACCAGGGATCGAAGTCACATCCCCTACATTGCAAGGCAGATTCTTAACTACTGGACCACGAGGGGAGTCCCTTAAGACAGTTTTGAATGGATTTTTATGCCATTTACAAGTGAAACGGTACTAACTGATACATATCCCAGCCCAGCCTGATCCAGATGTCCTTCCTCTGTGAAACTTTACTTTCATCTTTTCATTTAATTTATTTTCAAATTAATTAATTAAAATTTATCTTTCTATTTGATATTGTACCGAAAAAGGAAAAAAAAAAGATTTAAGTACATTAACAAGGATGGATAAAACACAGGTAGCATAGTTTAGGGACTTCCCTGGTGGCTCAGACGGTAAAGCGTCTGTCTACAATGCGGGAGACCTGGGTTTGATCCCTGGGTTGGCAAGATCCCCTGGAGAAGGAAATGGCAAGCCACTCCAGGACTATTGCCTGGAAAATCTCATGGACAGAGGAGCCTGGTAGGCTACAGTCCATGGAGTCGCAAAGAGTCGGACAGGACTGAGCGACTTCACTTTCACTTTCAGCATAGTTTAGAAGTGTTACTGTTCTTACGAAACCTGAAGAGGTGTATGTTTCATTAACTCTGAAAAATTATCAATTGTTATCTCTCATTCTCTTTTGAAATTCCTGTTAGACAAATGGTAGACCTTCTCATCTTATTCTTTGCGTCACTTAACCTCTTTTTCGTAATTTCTATTTCTTCTTCTTCCTCTGGGTAATATTCTTAGACCAGTTTCCCAATTCACTATTTTTCTCTTCATTTGTATTGAATCCGGTGTTTAGCCTATTTATTGAATTGTATATTTCAGTTATTTTTTCATTTCTGGAAATTCTATTTGGTTCTTTTACATCTACTCATAGTATTTTATTTTCTTATGCTTTCAATGCCTTACATACATCTAGACATTTTAATGATATCTATTGTATAATATCTTTAGTCTTCATATAACATCTCAGATGCTTGAGACTCTAATTTTGAGGTTAAGTCCGCTGAATCTTTTATTATGATGGCTTATTTCCCCTTCCTTTCTTTTTTCCTTTCTTTCTTTCTCTTTTCTTCCCTCCCTCCCCTCTCCCTCACCCCTCTCTCTCTTCCTTTCTCCTTTCTTTCTTTTTTGTAAGTCTGGGTTGCAAGCTCGTGTTCAGTGGCGCTTTATCCTTTGGGATTCCATTTGATCTGAGTTGAGAGCATGATATTCCAGAGTTACTTTGTGATTGCTTCTTTTAGGAACCCCAACAGTATCACTCATTATGAAAAGTTTTGTTTGTTTTTTTTAAATGTTATTCTCTTGTCTTGTTGCTGGATCCTATTTAAATAATCATGAAGGCAGCATCAACTCAAGCCCCAGACAGGAAACACAGACCAATGTTTAGAAGTTCTAAACAGGAGAATTTCATTTTCTACGCAGAACCCAAGCTGAGACATCCTTTTTTTCCATTTTCCTGGGCTAGGGAAGATTTGCTTCCCTAGATCACCTTTTCATTGAGGCTGTAACTCTCTGAGGATTATGGATCTAGGTGAGGACTCAGCTCCGTCTTTCTACTTCACAGCCCTGGGGTATTATTGACTACCTTGCAGGATAATTTTCTAAGTGATACGAGAACTAGAAGCATGTTTTGTTCTACTGAAGTGCCTTCGAACGGGCTCCTGGAGGCTCCTGGATGGGGGCTGGTTGTCAGAAAGACCAACCAATGATGAGAAGCTTGGAATTTTCAGCCCCACCCTCATCTTCCAGAGGGGAGGCAGGGGCTGGAAGTGAAGTTAATAATTGATCATGCCTATGTCAGGATGCCTCGATAAAATCCCAATAGTATGTACAGAGCTTGGAGAGCTTCCAGTTGGTGAACATATACACACTGAGAGGTTCTTTAGCAAATTAATTAAACCCAAGAAGGGGGATCACTGAACTTCAGATCAAGGCCAGCTAGTCAGAAGCACTGGCATCTGAAGAGTGTGTGTGTGTGTGTGTGTGTGTGTGTGTGATGATGGGGCGGTCTTGTGGAACTGAGCCCTTAGGCTGTGGGACCTGATGCTATTTCTGGCTAGTGTCAGAGCTGAGTTAAATTGTAGGACAAAAGCTGAGCGCCGAAGAATTGATGCTTTTGAACTGTGGTATTGGAGAAGACTCTTGAGAGTTCCTTGGACTGCAAGGAGATCCACCCAGTCCATTCTAAAGGAGATCAGCCCTGGGATTTCTTTGGAAGATATGATGCTAAAGCTGAAACTCCAGTACTTTGGCCACCTCATGCAAAGAGTTGACTCATTGGAAAAGACTCTGATGCTGGGAGGGATTGGGGGCAGGAGGAGAAGGGGATGACAGAGGATGAGATGGCTGGATGGCATCACTGGCTCGATGGATGTGAGTCTGAGTGAACTCCGGGAGTTGGTGATGGACAGGGAGGCCTGGCGTGCTGAGATTCATGGGATCGCAAAGAGTCGGACACGACTGAGCGACTGAACTGAACTGAACTGATCCAACACTTTAGGCAATCGTTTTGGGAGCATTTTTTATATTTTCAGAAACAGAAGTCTAGATTTTTCTTTTTAACTCCATTGTTTAGGATTCGATCTTTATTTATTAAAATTTTTTTAAAATTTATTTGACTGCCCTGGGTTTGGTTGAAGCATGCAGGATAGTTTTAGTTGCGGTATGTGAACATTTTGTTGCAGTACGTGGGATCTAGTTCCCTGACCAGGGATTGAATCAGGGCCTTCTGTATCAGGAGTGCAGAGTCTTAGCCACCAAGGAAGCACCCCCATTTTAAAAAAAGTAATGAAAAATATTAATCTCATTTACTGATATTCTTCTCTTTAAAAATAACTTCTTACATGTTCATTGTGGGAAATACAGAAGCATTTAAATAAACAAAATGAAAATATGCTCTAAGACGACCATCTTGGGCCAATATTTTGGCATTTGTTCTTTCAGGATTTTTCCTAAGCAGATGTCAACATCTCATTTTCTAAATGAAAATGGGATCATGCTATACATATTATAACGTGCTTTTTTTTTCATGTAACAACACATCATGTGTGTTAGTTTTCTACTGCTGTGTAATAAGCCACCACAAAGTTAGTGGCTTAAAATAATACACATTATCTCATAGTTTCTGTAAGTCATAAGTTTGGGCACAGCTTACCTGCGTTATCTGTCGTGAGCTCAGGTGTCGGCAGAGGCTATGATTTAAACAGAGGCTCAAGTGGAGAAACAGTCCTTTCCAGTTTATTCAGATTGTTGGCTGAATTCATCTCTTTATGCTTGTAGAGTCTGTCTTTTGCTGGTCATCAGTTTGGGTGACACTCAGCTTGCCACAGTATGGAAGCTTCAGAACCAGCACTAGAGAGTCTCTGACCTTGAGACAGCCTAGATCCTCTTTCAGAGCCTTTCAACTGATTAAGTCAGGCTCATCCAGCCACAGTAACTTCCCTTTGACTACAGTAAGTCTCCTACCTATGAACCTTCAAGTTGTGAATTTTCAAACACGTGAACATGCATTCACATGTCCAAGCACATGTTAGTTCACATGTCTGGGGGACCATGTCATGTGCGTGCAAAATCTGCAAGTGGTTGTGCATTTGCATGCTTTACTGTGCAGTGCTGCAGAGAGTACAGCAATGCAGTATCTCTATTTCAAGCCCAGGATGTCTGGACGCAAGCACAGCATCAGCAGTGATGTTAGCTGGTACTGCTGAAATTTTTGAGGTATTGTACTGCAAGATTAAAAATGTTTTCTTCGTTTTTTTGTGTTTGTTTTTAATGTATTATTTGTGTGAAAAGTACTATAAACCTATTACAGTACAGTACAACATAGCCAATTGTGTTAGGCTAACTTTATTGGCCTTGTGAACAAATTAGACTTTCGAATGTCCTTTCAGGAAGGAACTCATTTATATATAGGGGACTTACTCCAGACAGCTCAGCGGTAAAGAATCCATCTGCAAATGCAGGAGACACAGGAGTTGCGAGCTCGATCCCAGGGTTGGGAAGATCTCCTGGAGTAGGAGATGGCAACCTACTCCAGTATTCTTGCCTAGAAAATTCCATGGACCGAGGAGTCTGGCGGGTTACAGTCCATTGGGTTGCAGAATCAGATACAACTGAGCATGCACACACATGCTATACTTCAAAATCAACTCATTTAGGACATTAATTACAAATGCAAACCCCCTTCATCTTTGTCACATTCTGTTGGCTACAGGAGGTCACAGGGTAGGATTCATGAGGTCCCCCCTAGGGTCCGTCCACCACCATGTATTTATCATTTCATATCATTATGTATTCTATTAACACTTCCTGTAATGTTAACAGCCTCACCACTTTCTGTTATGTGGATGGACCATGAGTTAATCAATGCTTTATCATCAGACACTGAATAAACGTAAACACTGAAGTTTATTCTTTTTTCCTATTACAAACAACGCTAGAGAGAATGCCTTTATACTGATTTCATTATAAACAATAGTATTATTTCCTCAGAATAAATTCCTCCACATGGAATTGCAGGGTCAAAGTATTCACAGAAGGTTAGGCTTTGGAGGCAATGAGCCCGCTTGTAGTAGAGGACAGTTCTCATGCAGTAAAGTGAAGCGGCATGGGTTAGAGGTGGTGAGGGCCATGGTGAGGAACTCTTTCTCACTTGGAAGTTGAATAATGCCCATGCTCTGAAAAGTGTCTGCTTGTGGTTGCACAGCCTGCCCCGAGAAGGTAGGGAAGAGTTTGTGTCTACAGTCTCACACATTCAGGTGTCTTGATTGTAGGTGAAGCTGAGACCAAGAGCTCTCCTGTCACGGCTGCAGCTGAACCACTGTCCCTGAGCACAGCTCACATCTGCCCACGGCCCTTGGTTTGTTTGTGTTCATCCAGAATGAGTGACTTCCAGTGGGTGTGAGCTGGCCTCTCAGTCTCCCACATTCCACCTGTCCCAGAGAGGAGCCCAAATGTAATAACTTCCCAGCAGCGTGGGTCCTCAGGTATCACAGCACCTTAAACAATTTGGACTCCTTAAGCTTAAACAATTTGGACTCCTCCTTTAAGAAAAGGAATCAAATCATGAATGCAAAACTAGGCGTAGAGCTATAGAGAGGCCCTGGGTTTATGCGTCATTGACTTGGCAGGAAACCCACCCCTGCTGGCCTCAACTAGGTGAGCCCTGCCTAGAGTTCGATTCTGTTTATTTCCAAACATCTTAAATTAGATATGTTTCCTCCTTGCCTTTTGTGGTGTATCAACATTTAAGAATTGAGCAGGACTTTAATAAAATAGTCAGTTGGAGCAAAACCTCTCTGGTTTAAACCTCTCTACTGAAATCACTGACATGCATGACAGGCACACACAAGATGTCAAACCCCACTATTCTTGTTTGCAGTGCAGAGTCTGGTGCAATGGGGAGGGTGATTCTTCTAGCATTTATTGAGTCTGCACCAGGCACCGAGGTAGGTGATTTCATCGTCTTATTTCACCCTTTTGGCTGCCATGGCTCAGATAGTTCTAGGGGCTCAAAGCAGCTCCCATTTAAGGGCAGAAAATGCAAGGACACCACAAGTTGACGTTCAAACACATAACTGTTAGCAGAGTAATTGTGACATAAATCCCACTGCATCAATCTGTATCCCAACAGGAAACAGATGGCACATCCAAAATAGGATCATTTGAGGAGGGTTTATTTACAAAAAAAGACGAGGGTATTGGGGAACCACAAGGATAGGGCAGTGACTCAAGTTTAGGAGCAGCCAGGCATGGCCATCATGAGGCTGGGAGTGGGTGGAGGAGAGCTGTGCCTCAAGGCTGTGGTGAAAGAAGTCGTGGTCATTGGTTGAGGGACATGGCCAGATCAAGGAGAGGGAATAAGTAACCTGACCACACTCTGTTTTCTCTCTCTGATCTCCTGTTGGGCTCTGCCAGGATGCTGAAGACACAGGATGTGGACCACACAGATCAGCCTCCTGGGTCAGAGGGCAGGGCGAAAGGGATGTGGGGTGGGGTGACAGGGGGGTTCTGGAGGGGCAGACAAAAGATAAATGGCATAGTTCACCCCTTTGGCCCTCAGCATCCACTTTAGACCTTTGTCCACAGGAAAATTTTGTTACCCCAACACAAAGGACTCATAAAGTCCCATCAGCTACTGTATCATCTTGAACTGATGCCATTTAGTTATGCTTCCAGCTGAAAGCACTGGTGTTCTTCAGATAAGGTAAGAAAAAGAAACAGTTATAGTTCATCAAATGTGGCTGCTACATTCCCATCTCTATAACTGACCCCAAGACAAAGGTAATCTTAGCTGCCTTCTTACACCTTCTATTCTCTGCTCTCCTTAACCTCTGACAGGATGTTTCTGGACAGGGTTCTTTTCCCTTTTTTGGCCTCATGGAATGTGAGATCTTAGTTCTCCAACCAGGGGTTGAACTGGAACCCCCTGCATTAGAAGCGTGGAGTCTTAACCCCATTGGACCACCAGGGAAGTCCCGAAAAGGGCCATTCTCATCTCCGGCTCTTGGTTCTTGGACCCGTGCATCTTGCCTATGGGGAAGTGGCCCCATACATTGGCAGCAGTTTAGGCGTATACTGTATCTCGCGGGATGGCGCCTCAGTCCTGCAGGATGCTGTTTCTCAGCACGTGATTTCACCATCCTATCAAGGCAGAGTCTTCCAGGGTGCTGAGTGAGACCAGGAGTGAATCCTGAGTCTCACTGCAATCAATAAACAAAGTGGCAGTTGGTGTAAACCTCCTGTAAGTTATCAGAGCCATAAAGTAATACGATCATGTCAAATGAAGGAAAATGTACAACCTAGAAGTTGTAAGTTGTGTTTTGCTAGGGGACCTTGCTGAGGACCATAGCCTCTCAGATAGTCTGGAGGAACTGCTCCAGAGAGGTAAGAGAGGAACCAGGATATATAGGAGATTTTCCTGAAACAAACAAACAACATGCAGTCAAACATTTAAAGATAACAACTGATCACAGAAAACAGGCCTCTCAAGTTAATGGTTTTAGTGCTTTTCTCTGTATGGAAAGATGCGAGTCTGGGTTCATGGAAATTATTCCTTATACATCTTAACTATCTAGGGCCATGTATGGTCAGGCCACTCAAGATGGCTATGTTCCTGCTGTCTGTACATCTCCTGCTTGACCAGACTCTGCTTCACTCATATGACTATCCAATCCTCTTAATTACAGGGCTTAATCAGTAACTATCAACATGCTTGCCCCCTGCCCAGCCGCTGGTTTCCCTGGTAAACAATGAGCCAACCTTACGGCAATTTTTCCTATAAATGGTAGCCTCTGTCTCCCCTGAGTTGTGAAGGTCTAGCTAGCTCCCCCAGAGAAGGTGATGGCACCCCACTCCAGTACTCTTGCCTGGAAAATCCCATGGACGGAGGAGCCTGGTAGGCGGCAATCCATAGGGTCACGAAGAGTCGGACACGACTGAATGACTTCACTTTCACACATTGGAGAAGGAAATGGCAACCCACTCCAGTGTTCTTGCCTGGAGAATCCCATCGATGGAGGAGCCTGGTGGTCTNCAGCTCAGCGGTAAAGAATCCATCTGCAAATGCAGGAGACACAGGAGTTGCGAGCTCGATCCCAGGGTTGGGAAGATCTCCTGGAGTAGGAGATGGCAACCTACTCCAGTATTCTTGCCTAGAAAATTCCATGGACCGAGGAGTCTGGCGGGTTACAGTCCATTGGGTTGCAGAATCAGATACAACTGAGCATGCACACACATGCTATACTTCAAAATCAACTCATTTAGGACATTAATTACAAATGCAAACCCCCTTCATCTTTGTCACATTCTGTTGGCTACAGGAGGTCACAGGGTAGGATTCATGAGGTCCCCCCTAGGGTCCGTCCACCACCATGTATTTATCATTTCATATCATTATGTATTCTATTAACACTTCCTGTAATGTTAACAGCCTCACCACTTTCTGTTATGTGGATGGACCATGAGTTAATCAATGCTTTATCATCAGACACTGAATAAACGTAAACACTGAAGTTTATTCTTTTTTCCTATTACAAACAACGCTAGAGAGAATGCCTTTATACTGATTTCATTATAAACAATAGTATTATTTCCTCAGAATAAATTCCTCCACATGGAATTGCAGGGTCAAAGTATTCACAGAAGGTTAGGCTTTGGAGGCAATGAGCCCGCTTGTAGTAGAGGACAGTTCTCATGCAGTAAAGTGAAGCGGCATGGGTTAGAGGTGGTGAGGGCCATGGTGAGGAACTCTTTCTCACTTGGAAGTTGAATAATGCCCATGCTCTGAAAAGTGTCTGCTTGTGGTTGCACAGCCTGCCCCGAGAAGGTAGGGAAGAGTTTGTGTCTACAGTCTCACACATTCAGGTGTCTTGATTGTAGGTGAAGCTGAGACCAAGAGCTCTCCTGTCACGGCTGCAGCTGAACCACTGTCCCTGAGCACAGCTCACATCTGCCCACGGCCCTTGGTTTGTTTGTGTTCATCCAGAATGAGTGACTTCCAGTGGGTGTGAGCTGGCCTCTCAGTCTCCCACATTCCACCTGTCCCAGAGAGGAGCCCAAATGTAATAACTTCCCAGCAGCGTGGGTCCTCAGGTATCACAGCACCTTAAACAATTTGGACTCCTTAAGCTTAAACAATTTGGACTCCTCCTTTAAGAAAAGGAATCAAATCATGAATGCAAAACTAGGCGTAGAGCTATAGAGAGGCCCTGGGTTTATGCGTCATTGACTTGGCAGGAAACCCACCCCTGCTGGCCTCAACTAGGTGAGCCCTGCCTAGAGTTCGATTCTGTTTATTTCCAAACATCTTAAATTAGATATGTTTCCTCCTTGCCTTTTGTGGTGTATCAACATTTAAGAATTGAGCAGGACTTTAATAAAATAGTCAGTTGGAGCAAAACCTCTCTGGTTTAAACCTCTCTACTGAAATCACTGACATGCATGACAGGCACACACAAGATGTCAAACCCCACTATTCTTGTTTGCAGTGCAGAGTCTGGTGCAATGGGGAGGGTGATTCTTCTAGCATTTATTGAGTCTGCACCAGGCACCGAGGTAGATGATTTCATCGTCTTATTTCACCCTTTTGGCTGCCATGGCTCAGATAGTTCTAGGGGCTCAAAGCAGCTCCCATTTAAGGGCAGAAAATGCAAGGACACCACAAGTTGACGTTCAAACACATAACTGTTAGCAGAGTAATTGTGACATAAATCCCACTGCATCAATCTGTATCCCAACAGGAAACAGATGGCACATCCAAAATAGGATCATTTGAGGAGGGTTTATTTACAAAAAAAGACGAGGGTATTGGGGAACCACAAGGATAGGGCAGTGACTCAAGTTTAGGAGCAGCCAGGCATGGCCATCATGAGGCTGGGAGTGGGTGGAGGAGAGCTGTGCCTCAAGGCTGTGGTGAAAGAAGTCGTGGTCATTGGTTGAGGGACATGGCCAGATCAAGGAGAGGGAATAAGTAACCTGACCACACTCTGTTTTCTCTCTCTGATCTCCTGTTGGGCTCTGCCAGGATGCTGAAGACACAGGATGTGGACCACACAGATCAGCCTCCTGGGTCAGAGGGCAGGGCGAAAGGGATGTGGGGTGGGGTGACAGGGGGGTTCTGGAGGGGCAGACAAAAGATAAATGGCATAGTTCACCCCTTTGGCCCTCAGCATCCACTTTAGACCTTTGTCCACAGGAAAATTTTGTTACCCCAACACAAAGGACTCATAAAGTCCCATCAGCTACTGTATCATCTTGGACTGATGCCATTTAGTTATGCTTCCAGCTGAAAGCACTGGTGTTCTTCAGATAAGGTAAGAAAAAGAAACAGTTATAGTTCATCAAATGTGGCTGCTACATTCCCATCTCTATAACTGACCCCAAGACAAAGGTAATCTTAGCTGCCTTCTTACACCTTCTATTCTCTGCTCTCCTTAACCTCTGACAGGATGTTTCTGGACAGGGTTCTTTTCCCTTTTTTGGCCTCATGGAATGTGAGATCTTAGTTCTCCAACCAGGGGTTGAACTGGAACCCCCTGCATTAGAAGCGTGGAGTCTTAACCCCATTGGACCACCAGGGAAGTCCCGAAAAGGGCCATTCTCATCTCCGGCTCTTGGTTCTTGGACCCGTGCATCTTGCCTATGGGGAAGTGGCCCCATACATTGGCAGCAGTTTAGGCGTATACTGTATCTCGCGGGATGGCGCCTCAGTCCTGCAGGATGCTGTTTCTCAGCACGTGATTTCACCATCCTATCAAGGCAGAGTCTTCCAGGGTGCTGAGTGAGACCAGGAGTGAATCCTGAGTCTCACTGCAATCAATAAACAAAGTGGCAGTTGGTGTAAACCTCCTGTAAGTTATCAGAGCCATAAAGTAATACGATCATGTCAAATGAAGGAAAATGTACAATCTAGAAGTTGTAAGTTGTGTTTTGCTAGGGGACCTTGCTGAGGACCATAGCCTCTCAGATAGTCTGGAGGAACTGCTCCAGAGAGGTAAGAGAGGAACCAGGATATATAGGAGATTTTCCTGAAACAAACAAACAACATGCAGTCAAACATTTAAAGATAACAACTGATCACAGAAAACAGGCCTCTCAAGTTAATGGTTTTAGTGCTTTTCTCTGTATGGAAAGATGCGAGTCTGGGTTCATGGAAATTATTCCTTATACATCTTAACTATCTAGGGCCATGTATGGTCAGGCCACTCAAGATGGCTATGTTCCTGCTGTCTGTACATCTCCTGCTTGACCAGACTCTGCTTCACTCATATGACTATCCAATCCTCTTAATTACAGGGCTTAATCAGTAACTATCAACATGCTTGCCCCCTGCCCAGCCGCTGGTTTCCCTGGTAAACAATGAGCCAACCTTACGGCAATTTTTCCTATAAATGGTAGCCTCTGTCTCCCCTGAGTTGTGAAGGTCTAGCTAGCTCCCCCAGAGAAGGTGATGGCACCCCACTCCAGTACTCTTGCCTGGAAAATCCCATGGACGGAGGAGCCTGGTAGGCGGCAATCCATAGGGTCACGAAGAGTCGGACACGACTGAATGACTTCACTTTCACGCATTGGAGAAGGAAATGGCAACCCACTCCAGTGTTCTTGCCTGGAGAATCCCATCGATGGAGGAGCCTGGTGGTCTGCCATCTATGGGGTTGCACAGAGTCAGACACGACTAAAGCGACTTAGCAGTAGCAACAACAGCAGCAGTAGCAGCTAGCTCTCACATGCTGTACACAAACTGGGTGTCACTCCAGGACCTTTTGCTTCAAAAGTGTAAGATCCCCTATCTAATAACCCACTGATGTCTCTGTCACTGTTTCTGGGTTCTTTGGTCTCCAGGCTGGGCAGTTATTATACAAGATTTCCAAGCCTGCTATGTGGAACCCAAGAGACAGGTCAACCAGGAGGCCAAGGAAACTCCCTTGAGCCCTGACATGTCTAGAAATAAGGATGGGGAGCAGAAAGTTGTGAGGAAAATCCCAAGATGGCTCTCCACTAGCATGTGGGGCTCTGTGGCAGCTGACTGCCATGAGAGACATATTTCTCTTCCATTATATTCATAATATCCTCTTAACCTCAGACTGTCTCTAGCTTAAAGGCAGCAGCCTTGTGCTGGTGGTTCATCTGAGTGCACAGGGATGGCTGGTGAGTACAGACAAAAGGTAAGGACCTGTATTATCTAAAAAACACAGGCATACTCCCCCGCTTCCTCCCATATAACTAATAATGTACATTTGCTGGTACATTGATCGCAAGTGATGAACCAACACTGCTATATTATTAGTACCTAAAGTCCATGCTTTATGCAGATTTCCTCAGTCTCTCACTTACGCTTTATCTCCCTTACTTCTTTATTCCAGAATCCTGCCTTTCATTCAGTTGCCACGCCTCCTTAGGCTCCTCTTGGCTATGACAGTTTCTCAGACTTTTCTTGTTTTTGATGCCCTTGATAGTTTCAAGGAGTACTGGTCAGTACCGGCCAGGAACATTTTTAGAATGTCCCTCAAGTTGGAGTCTCTAGTGTTTTTCTCATAGTTATGTTGGAATTGTGGGCTTGGGGGAGGAAGAGGAAAAGTGCTGTTCGCATTGCATCATCTCAAGGGTGCATACGGTGAGCATGGCTCTTTACTGTTGATCTTGACCTGAATCAGCTGGCTGAGTTATGTTTGTCCGATTTCTCTGCCATCAAGTGATTCTCTTCTTCTCTCCTTTCATTCTTAAAGAATGGAGAAGATTCAAAATTTTTACCCTGGTTTCAGTTCAGTTCAGTCGCTCAGTTGTGTCTAACTCTTTGCGACCCCATGAACTGCAGCACACCAGGCCTCCCTGTCCATCACCAACTCCCAGAGTTCACCCAAACCCATGTCCATTGAGTCGGTGATGCCATCCAGCCATCTCATCCTCTGTCGTCCCCTTCTCCCCCTGCCCTCAATCTTTCCCAGCATCAGGGTCTTCTCAAATGAGTCAGCTCTCCACATCAGGTGGCCAAAGTATTGGAGTTTCAGCTTCAACATCAGTCCCACCAATGAACACCTAGGACTGATCTCCTTTAGAATGGACTGGTTGGATATCCTTGCAGTCCAAGAGACTCTCAAGTCTTCTCCAACACTACAGTTCAAAAGCATCAATTCTTTGGTGCTCAGCTTTCTTTGTAGTCCAACTCTCACATCCATACCTGACTACTGGAAAAACCATAGCCTTGACTAGACGGACCTTTGTTGGCAAAGTAATGTCTCTGCTTTTNTTGCAGTCCAAGAGACTCTCAAGTCTTCTCCAACACTACAGTTCAAAAGCATCAATTCTTTGGTGCTCAGCTTTCTTTGTAGTCCAACTCTCACATCCATACCTGACTACTGGAAAAACCATAGCCTTGACTAGACGGACCTTTGTTGGCAAAGTAATGTCTCTGCTTTTCAATATGCTATCTAGGTTGGTCATAACTTTCAAGGAGTAAGCGTCTTTTAATTTCATGGCTGCAATCACCATCTGCAGTGATTTTGGAGCCTGGTTTGTGTATGTCCAAAGGCCCCATCCCACATCTCAGAGGGCTCCTCCCTCCCCATCAGTGCTGTGTAACATGAGAAACCTGGTAGGCTGTTCACTCCAGCGGATCCTGTGGTTCTATAATTCTTGCAGTCAAACCCAGGTCTTGGTCTTCAGTTTTCTGTGCCCTAGAACCACATATGACTCCTTCAAATCTTCCCTTAAGGCCTTCTGCTTCTTTCTGCATGCTCTTTTTTTTTTTTTTTTTAGGAGCTTTACTGAGGCACAATTGACCTACAATAAACTGCACATATTTAGAGTCTGTAATTTAATATTTTAACAAGTATATACCTGTGAAGCCATCATCACAATCAAAATACTGAACACATCTATCACTCTCAATGTTGCCTTGTATATCTTTATAATCCTCCCCTCCTTCCCACCTCTTCCCCAATAGGCAACAACTAATCTGCTTCTTGTCCCTAAGAGCTTGCATTTTCTAGAGTTTGTTTTGTGTTTTTTAATTTTTTCAATTAAAATATAGTTGATGTCCAGCGTTGTTAGTCTTTAGGTATACTACATGATTCTGACATTCGCTTACAGTAGGAAATGATCACCACAGTGAGGCTATAACCATCTGTCCCCATACAAAGTTATTACGATATTATTGACCATACTCCTTATGCTGTGTATTCCATCCCATGGTTTATTTATTTTGTAAGTAAGGATTTGTATCACTTAATTCCCTTCACCCCTACCCCCATTGTCTTCCCCTCTGGCACCTGCCCGTTTGTCCTCTATATCTTAGTCTGTTTCCATTTTATTTTTTAGATTCTACATGTAAATGAGACAAACAGCACTTGTCTTTCTCTGTCTGATTTATTTCATTTCGCGTCATACCCTCTTAAAGTGTTAGTCACTCAGTCCTGTCCGACTCTTTGTGACCCCTGGACTATATCTCTATCCATGGAATTCTCCAGGCAAGAATACTGGAGCCATTCCCTTTTCCAGGGGACCTTTCCAACCCAAGGATTCAACCCAGGTATCCTGTATTGCAGGCAGATTCTTTACTGTCTGAGCCACCAGGGAAGCCCCTAATACCCTCTAGATCCATCCATGTTGTTGCAAATGGTAAATGTCCTATTTTCTGATTGAGGAATAATCCATTGTGTGTGTATGTGTATTTCAAATGTTTATCCATTCACCTATCGATGGACACTCAGATTTCTTCCTTATCTTAGTTATTATAAATAATGTTGCAATGAACATTGGTATGTATGTATCATCTTGAATTGTGTTTTTGTTTTCTTTGGGTAAATAAATACCTAGAAGTGAATTTGCTAGATCATATTGTAGTGCTGATTTTAATTTGGGGGGAAATTGCCATACTGTTTCCACAGTGGTTGCCTCAATTTAAAATCCCACCAATGATGCACAAAAGTTCCCTTTTCTCCACATCCTTGCCAACTCCTGCTATTCGTCCTCTTTTTGATGATAGCCATTCTGGCAGGTTTGAGGTGATAATCTTATTGTGGTTTTGATTTGCATGCTTGCTTGGTATTAATTAGTTGTCAGGCATTATTAATTTTAGTTTGGGTGCTGGATTTTTTTATATTCTCATAAATATTCTTGAATTTTTTTTTCTGGGAAGCAGTTATTTTGGAAAAAGTTAAATCCTTTGGGGTCTTATTTTTTAATTAAAAATTTTAATATTTACTTATTTGACGGTGCTGGGTTCTGGCTGCAGCATGTGTGATCTTTGACCTTCATTGTTGCATGCAGAATCTTTAGCTGTGGCATGTGGGATCTAGTTCCTTGACCAAGGATCAAACCTGGGTCCCCCGTACTGGAAGTGCAAAGTCTTAGCCATGGACCACCAGGGAAGTCTCAGTTCTTGCATTTTAATATGCATTGCTGCTGCTGCTGCTTAGTTGCTTCAGTCATGTCTGACTCTGAGTCACCCTATTGCCAGGCTCCTCTGTCCATGGGATTCTCTAGGCAAGGGTACTAGAGTGGGTTGCCAGGCCCTCCTCCAGGGGATATTCCTGACCCAGGGATGGAACCCGGTCCCCTGCCTTGTAGGCAGGTTCTTTACCACTGAGGCACCAGGGGAGCCCTTAAGATGCATTTGGTGGGGGCTTATCAGCACTCTAATGTTTCCCCATTACTACAGCAAGACCTTTCTCAGTACTCTACCCAATGCCTCATGAGTCAGGTTAGGGTTATTCCCAACCCTGTGTGAGCTCTGGGCACTGTACCCCCCTAATCCTTTTGGGTGGTTCTTTCTCTGGTCTCAAGTAGTTTCCAGGCATGCTTGGGCAAATCAGTGCTCAGCCAAAGACTCAAGGGGGATCCTCTGCATATCTCTGGAGTTCTTTTTCTCTGCAGCCCTCTCCTCTCTGGCACTTTGTCCTGTAGTCTCCATCTGCTTGCTCTTCTCAGAATCTCAGCTCTGTTTTCTCAACCCACGTAGCTTGCTGGGTTCCCTTCCCTGCATCACAGCTGGAAAGCATTCTCAAGGCAGTAAGTTGGGTGTTCATTATCACAGGGCTCATCTTGCCTTTATCCATATGGTCAAATGCTTAATAATGCAAAGGAGACATTTGAAAAATCTAGGTTTTGCAGCCATGGGCAGAAGTAGCATCTATCTGCAAATCCTGTTTGTTCATTCAATAGTTACGGAGCCTCCATCTTTGGGTTTCACTGTCTTTCATTGCCTGGTGTCTTAAACTATTGCCTCATATATTGTCCATTGTTGGCTGCTTTAGGAAAGGGAGTAGATTTGATCACCATTACTCTGTCTTGGCAGGAAGTCTTGGAAGGCAGTCTTCTTCTACTGCCCTCACTGGCAAGTTCCTAATTGTGTGTTTGCATGCATGTGTGCTAATTCGCTCAGTTGTGTTCAACTTTGTGAGACATTATGGACTGTCACCCACCAGGTTCTGTCCATGGGATTTCCCAAGAGTGGGTTGCCATGCCCTCCTCCAGGGGATCTTTCTGATCCAGGGATCAAACTCGATCTTTTCCATCTCCTGCTTTGGCAAGCGGGTTCTTTACCACTAGCACCACCTGGGAAGCCCCAGTTGCATATTTATAGCCTTTAATTTATTTTCTTCCCCTACATGGTCTGGTGGTTTAGTTGCTAAGTGGTATCCAACTCTTGTGACCCCATGGTCTATAGCCTGCTGGGCTCCTCTGTCCATGGGATTCTCCAGGCAAGGATACTGGAGTGGGTTGCCATTTCCTTTTCCAGGGGATCCTCCCAACCCAGGAATNAGTGGTCATGTATGGATGTGAGAGCTGAACTGTGAAGAAAGCTGAGCGCTAAAGAATTGATGCTTTTGAACTGTGGTGTTGGAGAAGACTCTTGAGAGTCCCTTGGACTGCAAGGAGATCCAACCAGTCCATTCTAAAGATCAGTCCTGGGTGTTCTTTGGAAGACTGATGCTAAAGCTGAAACTCCAATACTTTGACCACCTCATGCGAAGAGTTGACTCATTGGAAGACTCTAATGCTGGGAGGGATTTGGGGGCAGGAGTTGGAAGGGGATGACAGAGGATGAGATGCCTGGAAGGCATCAACTCAATGGACCCTAGTTTGAGTGAACACTTGGAATTGGTGATGGACAGGGAGGCCTGGCGTGCTGTGATTTGTGGGGTTGCAGAGTCGGACACGACCAAGCCACTGAACTGAACTTGTTCTTTTCTAAAGCGGTTATGGCAGTTTGCTTTTCCACATGCATTTTACAATCAGCTTTTGTCATAAAGCTTGCTGGGGTTGACTGAAGGAAATACAGGGAACCTATAGATTAAACTGGGGAATGGACAAGGGAGCTGTAGTACATGGATCGGAAGACTGTATCTTCAGGCCTGATTTCTCTCATCAGCGTATCTTGCGGTTTTCAGCATACAAGTCTTGCACATACCTTGTTACACCAGTCTTTTGGGTGTATGGGTGAGGATGTTGGGTCCAGCTTTGTCTGCTTTTCTCCAATTATTTAGGTCTTTTCTTTCATCCGAATTTCTAGTTCTCAGAATACAAATTCCATTCACTAATTTTGGGGGGCAGGTTCTGAACAATTCTAGGGGGTAATTACTGGCAGTTCTCCAACATACTGTGGACCAACATCTCTCTCCTTTCTCCTTTACCTGTTCCATTTAGGCTATGAAGTTAAATGCAAATTGTGAGAGAGCCTTAGGGCTGGACAAAGGTGCTCTCCGATTTTATTGAACTGGGCTCAGAAGAGTAGTGCTGAGTCTTCTTGCTTTTCAGAATGTGAGTCATTCAACTAAAAATGACTTCAAGATTGAACAGCTGCTGTTAAAGACACACCACACACATATTTGGAGTTCCAGTGGGCTTTTATTGAGATAAATTAACAAATCAAGATTTTATCCACCATCTTTTCTTTTAAATTCAGCAGAGACTCTGGTCAATATACGTGTACATACAACATAAGACATTCCAACAAAAACACAGCCCCACTGGAACATTTGCCAATTAACAGAAAGCCAATTTTCCCATTCCCCAGATGTTTTCAAAATTGAGTCCCCACTGTTCACTTTTCAGTGGAACTGGTCCCTTGTGGCTAGGGACACTGGAATTCTATCCTGTTTTTACTAATCAAAAAATAACTTTTCTTCATTTTAATCTTGTTTCAAAAAAGGGAATAGTGACTTTGTTTTTTCCAAGCACCCCTCCCCCACAACCACTGGTTAAAATACAGTAGCCTGTATCTTAATAGCCCAACCCTACCCCCTCCCTTGCCCTGCCCAGTACTGTCTACTGGAGAATTTAAATACACTTCTGTTGGAATCTGTCAGCTATGGAGGGGCACAGTCCAGGTGCCAGGCTAGCTCCCTCTGACCTCATGAACCTTTGGACACTTAACTCTTTACCCCAAAGATGAGTTTTTAGATCAGAAACAAGTGGGTTTTCTTTGGAAGTTAAAAAACAAAAACAAAACCCAAAAAACTAAAGGTATGAAGTACAACTACAGGCTCAAAAGGTCCACTAAAGTTCACCAAGAAGTTGACTACATCAGCTCCCATGAGGCCAAAAACTTTTGGCTTGACAAAGGTATTTTGGCAGAAAAATAATTCCAAAACAGCTTAAGATACACAGAACGCTGAAAAAAGTTAGCAAATAAAAACAACATGGCTTAATTCCCAAGAATTTATTTCATCTTTTTGTTACTCATCTATAATAAGGTCAGGAGTGTGACTAAAGGCAGTTTCTGATGAGGTCATGAGCTTCCAAAGTGTTTCTAAATCCTTAGTGCAGATACCCTCCCTTTTGGGGCAAAGTAACCTCCCTCCCACCCTATTAAAAAAGAAAAAAGAAAAAAATTAAACCAAGTGATCAGAATGAGATGTTCTGGTTGCAACAGTGTACACTCAAGGCTTTGTGCTGAGTTGTCTGGTTCTAATCCAAGCATGATGGTATCAAACACAAAGCACAAGGCAAGGAAAGATGCTCCCATCTCATTCTGAAAAGATATTGATAACCAATTGCCTCCCCCTCCCCCCACCCCTTGGGGCCAACCTGTATTACGATGCTGGACCAACTTGAAAACAATTTAGAGATTATATTTAGGTTTCTCTCCCCCTTACTTCTTCCCATGGAAGATCATTTTAGAATAAATTTATTCCATTCCATTCTTAAGGGAAAAGGCAAGGTTTCTCCATCGGAATGTAAGAAAGAGAGAGACAGCAAGCTGTGTAACAGTCCATAACTCATTACACGACTATATAACCACTGGTTAAACCAGGAGCTGATTGTAATTTAAATATTAAAAATAAGGGGAGTAGTTCTTATCCAAATGAACCACTGGAAAAATATTACCATTACTTAAACACCCAATACTAATAAAAATCAACTAATAGTAACAATGCTCCTTATTTTGATGGGGAATTGAAGAAAAAAAAAAAAAGACTAGGCTTTGACCTAGTTCGTAGAGCATCTTTCCATTTAACAATTCCTATTCAAGAGTCAAGCACCAAAACTGGACAGCTGCCTGTATAAGACTGTGTCCAATAGTGGTGTCCCAGATAGTTTTAAGTGCCACTCCTCATCAGAGGCTGTACTTCAGGAAAACTTTTAATTTAAAGTCTGTGCTTTTAGAGGGACCCACAGGCGCGTGGCACCAGGCAGAACGCAGTCTGAGGATGGCAAGAGACTGCGCTGTCTGTTTAGTTACCCACTCTCTCTAGCGAGACATAGAATCGTTTATGAACTTTCCTTGTTTTTCTTCTATAATGAATGATCCCTCTTATCTCGCCAGAGATGGGGGGGAAAGAGAGCTGCATCAGTACAAGGGCAAGATTTTTTGGTCAAAAGTTGATGCCTTTTAAGTTCCCTCCCCCCACCCCTCCCTGGGAAAAGGTTACTTTCTTAATTAGGCCTTGCATTTAGTAACCTACATTGGCTGGAGACACAGTGTGGCTTGGATATCAGATAAACGAGTTATTCTTTTTTGGGTTTGTACTGTGCAGCTCTTGCTACAATTTTTAAGGAGTTAGGGCTATGTCTGATCAGGAGGCATCTGCAGGATTTTGATCCTCAAAGAATTTTGGAATTACAAATAATTTTGCTTAGAACTAGGCAGAGTCAAAAAAGCAATTTTGAATAACTGACTTCTTTATCCAGATGAGTTAAGCATGAAAGTTTATGTAATACATATCCTGGAATATTTTAGGGTTTTAAAAGACAATGACAAATGGAAACCAATTTTTTTTTAAATTTTTTTCTTTTTTTAAATCCTAGATGCCTCCTGATTGACCTAGTATACTGGGTTAAAAGGGAATTAAAAACATTAAAAAAAAAGTTCACTGGTATTGATTCATCTCACTCCTTTTGCCTGGAGATCAGGCCAAACATCAAGCATGTTGGGAGGGGCACAATTTAAAGCAACACTACTGCCTGTAAAGCATTTGCCAGCAATTTACAATGCAAAATGACAGATAACTCTTGTCACAAAGCAAGAGGATGGAAGCAGCTTTCTGTAGCATGAACGTTAACAGCTCTCAGGGGTCGCCCGTTCCTGCAAGTTTATGTATCAAGGTGGGCATAGGGCAACACACAAAAGTACAGGAGGTGATCCACAGAAAGAAAGCCCCAGAACTGCTAGTTACCAAAGCTGGTACTGGCTAATATCCTGAAATGCAAATCCATGCTTTATACATATACTGCTCAAAGACACTGCCGCTCAATCATATCCCCACACTGCAAGGCAAATTCTTTGTCCCCTTCTGCAGAGCTTGAAAAGTTTCTCAAACTTTTAAAAAAGGCTGACAGGGAACAGTATCAGAGAGAACATCTCAAAAAAATAACATCTTGAATTATAGGTTTCTGAAGCTTCCTTGCTCTGTCAGGCCTACTCCAAAGGTACTATATGAGACAGTGTGGCAGCAGTGAACCCCAGATTTCTGGGTCTCTTTTCCAATGTAGGATTCCTGTAGAGGTCTGCTCTCTACAGTAAGAAGCCAAAATACTTTTTAGATTTAGTGTTGCGGAAAACTGAGCCCCTCTCATCTTTAGCTGCTCCCATAATCACTCTAATCCCCTTAATCCCAGCAACCTTCATCCAAAAAAAAAATATATATATATGTATATATATATATATATATATATATGAACCCAGGAAAAAAACCTATTTACAAAGTTTATACAAGTATACACACCCAATTTTCTATGGGACACGCTCTGCCACAGAGGAAAGAGGGTCAAAGGCTCTGACATGTCTACACATCAAGTGCCATAACTGCTAATGGAGGCGTATGTAAACCAGTCTTTAGTGTTCTGCTATAGAGCACAAAAGGCTTGTCATATGGCTCCTGCGATGATAGACTGCTCTTTCCTTTGGGAGCGATGATGTTGCATCTACTCAGCCCAGAAGAAATTTTTACTTGGGATTGTTTTTTTTGTTAAATACATGTATTTACAGTGCGGATGGACTGCAGTTGCATATCAACTCCTCCACATAAAGAAAAAGAAAATGGTGTTTAACATTACTAATACGTTTCATCTTCCAGCCCTGGGCTTGAGTATCGGGTAGAAAGGGAAGAGAGAGACTTCAACTTGAAACCAAAATGAAAAGACAAAAATTTTTTAAAGAAAGAAAGAAGAAAAAAAATACTATTGTTGATTCCTTGGGCTGTGTCTAAAAGATGATATTCTGAATGGTCTCATAGCATAAGGCACTTCGCACAAATAAGTAATAAGCTCTTCAGGCTTAAAAACGGATGAGTAACCAGGGAGAAGTTGAAATGCACTCAAGAGTCAGCTGTTGGAGAATTTTGAAATCGTAGACAAGCTTGTGTTCATCAAGGTTCTTCTCTTTTTAGGGTTTCTCCCCTTCTTTCTCTTCCTTCTTTGTCCCCCCTTCCCCAGAAAAATTTTTAAAAAACCAGCAGTTAGTGCAACTAATGTTCAGTCAGCACACAGTGCAAACAAGTGGAACAAAAAAGGTAAATTCCTTTTCAGCCTTTCTCTTCACCAGTTAAAAAAAAGAAGAAATGTCTGAGCTCTCAAGTCTTCATAGTTCCAAAATAAAAGAAGATGAAAAACCCACAAAGAGAAGAGCATTCCCCCCAAAATCGATGTGTCACAGATCCAAACGAGCCTTCCATAGTTTGTCAAAGCCTACAGAAAACAGAAACCTAAAATTACCGCTGGTAGGCAATATAAACTAGGACACACACCCGTGAAGCAGGCGCTCACAATTCCACCCCAAATGCTCTCCATAACAGCTTCTCCTGAGCCTCTTTACACACTCTACAATCAGCTCAGGATTAAGGAATTTCCACTAGACATCCCAGAGACAGAATGAAATCCTAAAAGTACTGGTAGCAGGCAGTAGTCATCTGTGACAATTTTTAAAAGTTTTTAAAAATCCCATATGAACTCAACAGCCTGTCAGTGTACTAGCATACATGAGCTAGTTTTTGTCCAAGAGTTTTGTGCTTGACAAATAAATTAGGATAAAAAGGTTAAAGTGAAGAGTTAATTTGGAGACTCTAAAAATAATGGGTAAAACGTTCAATGCTAATTTGGAAACTATCATCTCTGAAATCAGATTTTCCTTACAGGAATATTGGCTGTTTTGGAGGGTTTTTTCCTATGTTAATTAAGCCTTGTTTTAAGCACTTCTTCCAGAGTCCTATAGTGAACAAAAGATGAAAAGGTGGATGCACGTGAGACCAGTGGCCATTTAAAGTAAGACAGTTATCCTCATAACCTGATTATACCTTTAGCAATAAGGTTTTACAGATAACTGAGCCTATTAAGGTGCCCACTAGAAATTAAGAGTGAATGCTAACAGATGACTGAGTGATAAAGAGCAAAGATATTTTCATATTCAAAATTGCTAATTCTTTTTTGCTTCCATTATTTTAGAAGTCTGCATTTGCCTTAAGTACTGTTCACATATGTCACTTAGGAAGATGGCATTCAAGAGCTGTACTTATGGATTCACCAATAAGATCATTTCAGCCGAGGCATTTCCTGTTCACTGCCATTTGTGTCAAGAAGTATTTCACCTTTTATTGCTAATTGTATATGGCAGGACATCACACTCCCCCTGGGGGAAAGAGGACCTTTATCTCCTCCAACATTACGCTTACTTGGCTATTTTGTCAGGTACACACATGCTTGTTAAGCTTTCTCATCTTCTACAGGCTCGCTGTGGTATTCTGCCACATACAGGCTCTTGTCAATGTTGCTCGGGATAGGTTTGATTTCTGTTCCCAGCTGCTCCTCAATACTTTTCAGGTTGAAGCGATCATCATATGTGATCAAGTTGATGGCTAAGCCAAGATGACCAAAGCGACCTAACAAAAAACAATTCTAATTAATGAGTTAAATACGAGAGTCAATGTCCAAGCACAAGTCTATAAGTGGAAAATCCATATAGGATTAAAGTTTTTATTTAGTGCCACTCATTACTTACAGCCTAAAGTAACAGTGTCAAAAGTTGCCAAAACACATAGTATAAAATACAAGCAGCAGAGTTACAGAAGTGAGGATCTAATCTGTAAATCTTAAATTAGGCATCAGCTTATTTTAACTTTAAAAAAAAGATGTTCTGGAAGAATTAGAAATTGATATATCAAAAAACAAGTTTAAATTCACTATTTTAATTGCTACCACACGCTACGTCACAAAAGGAACAAAATTTAGTGATTAAACTTCTCAAAAAACTTCCACAAAGAACATCTCCTTCCTTTTCCTCACCTGATCTTCCAATACGATGGAGATAGGTCTCTGCCAGCTTTGGGAAGTCAAAGTTTATTACCACATTCACAGCTTGTATATCAATACCTCGGGTAAACAAATCTTTAAAACAAAAACAAAACTCCATTATATCCTTCAATTTGGTGTCATAATACTCTTCAACATTTATTTCTAAAGGAACCTAAGCTTCACTCACCTCATGCAGTAATTCAAAAGCATCTGTAAATTATTGGCATTATTTCTCATGCACATTAACCACAAGCAGTTTTCTGTTCACAAGTTACCTTTTCCCACTGTTGAATCAAAGTTTTAAAAAATGGTCTGAGGTAACACAGTGCAAATCAAGGATGACTGAAAAAGCTTATACACTCAAAAATGAGCTCCCAAGTATAATTTTCTTCACTCTATTTTTAAGTATTTAATCCAAGGTTAATAAATTACTTTTAGAATTCACTGCATAAGGGAGAATACTTTAAAAATAAAGAGGCAATCTACCAACAGTAATTTATACTTTGTTCAGAATTCTTTCATCCCATTCTGCTGAATGATTTATAACAGGTCTGAGGTAAGCTAATATGCAAGACTATCCCTTCTACTTCTTTCCAGTCCCACAATTATTATGCTAATTAGGCTTTGACAAATACACGCAGACACAACTCCAATAAGTTGAATAAGCTAATAACTAGGTTTCCCTGCACTTCTCAGCTCCACACATCAAAATAAGCCACGATGGTCAGACAAGTATTTCTAATATACTGGTCTGAATTTGTAACTTGTTATTTTCAACTGTCTCCAGATAAAATTTAAAACTGACATTCAAAGTCCTCTGCTCTATATTCTGGTTGTAACACATCTCAAAACTTCGACTATACCAACCTCACCCACCACACTTCTTTAAACTATCTTCTCAGCGATCTCTAGATTACTTTTTATGCCAGGCCCCTAACGAAATATTCCTTCTTATCCAAATCTAAAACTCATTTATAGACTATAAATTACAATTTCGTATCTTCTCAGATCACCTCAGCTAGTTATTTCCCTCTCCTATGAAAATTGAGGGTTATTTAATGCATATATGTCACACTTGCAAATTACCTTTACTCCCTTGGAGATCTAGCCCAATGCCCATTTTTGTCAAATTTCACTGCCACATAGTCATGGCCCATTTGTTAAATATACTGCCACTGAGGTACAACAGCAGAGTAAAGTTACTTGTAACAGAGACCACATAATATGCAAAGTCTAAGATATTTACTACATGGACTTTACAGAAGAAGTTTGCAGGCCCAGCCCAAGGTTCTTAATGTCATCTTTTTATCTCCAATTAAACAACTATTCCTTGAGAGGGGTGGTACTTTGTATGTATTTATACATGTTACACATAAACGTTCAGTACTTATTTAATGATGTATTTGCCCACTGTTCTGAAAAACGAGAAAGAAGAAAGCACTGGCACTTCAAAAACTTATCTCAGCAAGTTAATGCTTAAAATAAAACCATGTAACCACAGCAGTAATCCTAACAACGTGTGAGTTCTGTTAAGTACTATGAACTCTTTCTAGGGGGAAAAAAAGTATTTTTCATTCTCAAATAAGGAAATGGTTAATGGCAAATGGCACCTTTCTACTTGTCTGTACAGTTGACCTTTGAACAAATCAGGAGTTAGGGTCTCATTTGAAAGTCTGCATATAACTTTATAGTCGGCCCTCAGCACCCATGCATTTCTGTATTTATCTGTGTATAGCTCAAAAATTAAAAAACAAAAAACTAAGTTCTTCCCTCTATGCAGAAACCTAGTTTAGATTATAAACCTAGTATCAATAGTAAGACTATATTCCCAGTGTACAGACAGGAGGCTACTGAATCTAACTCTCCACATGCACCCCCAGTCTGCTTTTCTTTATGTAGTGAAATACACCACAGCACAAACTAGTCTGATTCTGGCAAAAGACAGGAAGGCCATAATAAACTTCCAAAACATAGTTTCTTAACATAATTCATTTCGCATGTGCTAAACAGCATTCATTCCTACATGCTAAAACTATTCAGATAGGCAGAGATTAGGTAGGAGTGCCAAAATAAGTGTTCTGCAGTTTCAGGTACGGAACGTAATTTCACAAGTTAACTACAAAAAAAAAGTTACCTATAGCTCATTTCCAACTTCAGAAATT
This sequence comes from Neotragus pygmaeus, assembly GCA_006410875.1. Taxonomy (NCBI): domain Eukaryota; kingdom Metazoa; phylum Chordata; class Mammalia; order Artiodactyla; family Bovidae; genus Neotragus; species Neotragus pygmaeus. The sequence continues at coordinate 130,907 of SJYV01024184.1, read as the reverse complement.
CTAGAAATGGTAGGAGAGGGAGCTGATTATGTAAGCAGCTTCACTGCAGGACAGGACAGAGAAAGAACATAACTAGGAAGAAAAACAATGGGTAAAGGAATAGAAAATACCTACCAGTGCAAACAAGATTGCGGCATAAGCCATTTCGAAAATCATGAAACACACGATTTCGATGTTCCTAGGAATAAAGCAATGCATTTATTTGATTACAGTTCACACAAGCCTCCAAATTTCCATCATTTTTTCCTCCTACCCAAGCAGTTTCTTTATATCCAAATTTGTTTTTATGAATGAGAAAGGAGCCACATTCAATATACATTAAAAACAGAAGGTAGGAAAAAAGTCTCCCATGGGAATTAATAAGCAACAAATATACATGTATTCATATTACCTCAAAACTTAAAGGTTTTTTTTTTTTGCTGGAGTGGGTTTTACATAACAAATTTCACCATATTTACTTCTAAAATGTTTCAAATAAAAGATGCCAAAAGTTTAGCTTAATTGAAACATCTAATACTTTTCAGTTATTATATACAAAAGCTAAAAATAACTACTTTTCAGTTAAATAAAAATGAAAACACACTAACTCAAGCAAAATCAATAATTCTACCATCTGGCAAACTGGTCTCTCTTTTCAATGCACTGTTCTTCCACTCTGAAATATTCTCTTCAATTTTATACATCATTTCCTGTGATAATTTTAATATTAGGTGCCTATATGACGGCAACTGATCCATGACAATAAGCTTCTTTGAAAACCATATGTGAGCTGATTAAGTTCTTAACCTGTCAGACTACAGAAACTGCTTTCCTATCATGAAATTTCACAACGTTAGCACATACAAACACAATATGTTGATAGTTTTGTATTTATTTTCTGTTAAATCAAGTTCTGAAACAGATTCCATTCTTTTTCTAAAGGCAAACAATAAAGAGAAAAAGATGAACCTGAGAAGGTACACAGATAAACTAGAACCTTCTACAAACCTTCTAAAACTGTGGCTGATAGTCACACATAAAGTAGCATCTGAAATGTAGTATGACTGAAGATTAAATTTTAAATAGTTTAATGTTGCTAGTGGTTACTGTACTAAACACCAGCCCAAATCTAAGATTATGGGGAAGGAAAGGAATAAAATCTCACAATTCTATTATGCTTGGCAACTGACAAACTATTCATTCATACACAATCTCCATCTTCCTAAAACCTTGTGAAGTAAGGGTACATACTATTACCCCTGTTTATAGTTAGGAAACCTTACCCCAGAGAAGTTAAAATGAAGGGTCCTTTGCCTACTAAACAGTAATTTATTCTTAAACTCAGGGCACTTGGAAGAGCATTAAAACAAAATTCAAGGACTATTCAGAAAAAGCTTTAAAAAAAATCTATGCAAGTACAAGCTTTACACTCACCTGCCTCATTTTAGCATGGATATAGAAGCAAGAATAACCCAGTTGAGAAATCTTCTTGGCTAGCAATTCAACTCTCTGAGAGGAGTTACAGAAAATAATCGACTGGTTTATCTGAAGCTGAGCACAGGAGAGAGAGAAAAAAAAAGACATAAGAAAGAAAATAAAATACTGACAAACAAATGTTGAAAACACTGAGTTATAATCTCATGACACAGGAGATGCAAAACTATAAAAATTTTAAGTACTATTCATTTAATAGTAGTTGCAGTTAAGCACAGTTAATATATGACCACTCCTTCCAGGGGAAATAGAGGGTTAGGTTCCTGTGAGGAACTCATAACTCTTTTCATCAATGGATCAACAGATAATCTGGTTTTATGCATGTTACTGAGTTTTTTCGGGCTGTACCACATGGTACAGCCTAACCAGGGATCTGTATTTATAGAGTGTGGAGTCTTAGCCACCTGACCACCAGGGAACTCACCCCACGTGTTACTGTTTTAAAGACACCTTATTTACTCATGGCCAACAGCACTATAACTCAGGTCTCTATGAAGTTTATCTAATACATCATCTCTTCTTAGGAGCACTGGACCACATGTCAGCACTATGCCTAATGGCCATTTAAAACAGTGGAATCAAGAAAAAAGCACAAAAAAGTGGGGAATGTGGCATTAAATAGACTGTGAAAAGCGTGTTCATTTCTGAGCTCAAACAAGAGGGCAGGGATAAACAGCATGAAGTCTCATATTTTTCACATGTGTCTTCAAAGAGCACCTGAGTACTGACTTCAGGGTGACAAGAAAATTCTGGCAAGTAGGTAAATTTGCAAAAACAGATCTATTTACAACAGAACAATTATAATTACTGAGAATAATGGGATTACCTGTAATTAAGGTCAAATTATTTTAGAATCAAATTAAAAGTGCCTATGACTTGTCAATCATATAGTATTAGCTTCAGATCAACAACTGAAACTACCTCTTAGGAAAATTCAAGGACTTTTTTTTTCCTGCACTGAAAATGATGAGAAAACAGATACAACTGTTTTATCGAGGTTAAGAAATGGATAACATTCAGCAGTTGAAGTTTAACTGGCTCACCCTGGAGAAAAGTGTGTTGAGGCAGTGTACTTTTTGGCGCTCAGTTACATATGCGTAGTACTGGGTTACTCCCTTCAAAGTTAGTTCCTCCATCAGGTTAATCTCATAGGGTTTCTGCAAATGGGAATTCTGAAAGGAAAAAAAAAGTCTTATAGTTAAAGTAGAGTTTATTTCTTTAAATAAACTTTAACTCAAAATATATCCTCATACATGTCTGTCTGATAAACTCTTAATTGAAGGGATGCAGCTCTCTTTAAAATATATAATCTGTCATTACCATAAAATGGGAGCTCTAACGTCCAGATATACAGCTAAGTTATTACTATTTTGTACTTTAAATATAGGATTATGCTGTAATCAATTTATCTAGCATCAATGGCTATGTCAGACACCAGCTTAATGAACAAAAAAAAATCAAAATACTTTTGTATCTTAAAACTTGAAACCAGCATAAAATATACACTAGTAGTATAATGTAATTATGGATAAAGTTATACTCATGGGCAACAGGAAGGTACTGCTTCTAAGTACAGATTTATACTCACCATGAACTTCTGTACACTAAGAGGGAAAGTAGCAGAATATAATAAAATCTGTCTGTTTTTAGGTAGCGTGAGAATAATATCCTCCATTATCTGCACAAAATCCTGTGACAGCAACTTATCTGCCTGCAGTACAAAGAGAAGATGATCTTAAACACAATGAAATCATGTCTAAGGTTTTTTGTTAATAAGGAATCATTCCAGCAAGAGAGTTCACAGAATGTTCCTGGCTATAAACACTATATAGTCCAAAGGCACCAAGACACATTCAGTGATACAAAAAGGGGAAAGTATGTAATACTGATCTAAGGGAAAAAAAATCCTAGACAGACATAATCCTTATTCTCATAAAAAATTTTAATGTGATTTCCATTAAGAGACATTATGGTATAATAGAAGTACAGGCTACAGCATTAAACTACCTGTGTTTAAAACTTGTCAGGGATACAGTTTTTTGAGGCAGAAGCAGGGTGTGTTTTCCTTTGCCTGGCAAATAATAAAAGCTATCCTTTTCTACTTCACCCCCTCACACACACAGAAAACTTGCTCCCTTCACTATTATCTTGTTGGGAGGTTTCTTAACTTCTATTTCAGTTTCCACAATTTAAAAATCAAGATGTCTTCTTACTGTAGGAATTACTTTATAGGATAACTACCTTCCTTATAGGATTGTTGTAAAAACTCAATGAAAAAACATGTAAAGCACTTAGTGCTGAAACAGTCACTAATAAATGTGCTCTTTCATTACTCAAAGATAAAAACCTGTTTCAAATTAGACCAAGAGGAAATGGATCCAGTTATCTTGAAACAGACCAAATAGGAAAATAACTTCATTTCAAAACATCAACACTGTGGGGTGTGGGGGTGCTCAAGGAGAGAATGTACACATACTTGGAGTCTGATGTACAGCAAAAACAACACAACACTGTAAAGCTATTATCTTTCAATTGAAAATTAAAAAACCCAAAACATCAACACTGATTGCATATACATATAAAACGCTTGCTAGGTCCCAAGAATGTAGAGCTGAGTAAGTTCTCAAAAGGCATTTATAGTCTGGTGAGAGAACATATATAACAGAGACAAAAAAACCAAACAATACCAAATTGGATATGTTAAATGAGGGGTTTTTAAGATGCCTTTTTTTAAACATGCTTTTTAAGATGAATCACAGAATGAAGACAGATGTAGAATGGCCTTGGCTTTGAGGTTATCCAATGACTTCTCACTGCAAATTAAAAATAAACTACCTGACTTCCCTAAGAAAAAGACACAAGGCTGGATTATTCCTATAAACACCTATCATCTATTGCTTTTAAAAGGCAAAACATGTTTTAGAAGCAAGTTAGTTTGAACAAACCAACAAGAGTAATGAATTTACTAGAAGGTCTTAAACACAATGATTATCCTTCATTCATTGGCAGTTATAAACAAAGCCAAATCAGTACAGAATAGTATGTTTCCAAATGAAAAAAACATTACCTCATCCAATACTATCATCTGGACATGATCAACTTTTGCTACGCCTTTCTTGATAAGATCCAGGATTCTCCCAGGGGTAGCTATCACCACATGCACTACAAAAGATTAGAAAACACGTATTTTCATTAATTTTAGTTGGGGCAAAAAGGATAGAGTAAAGGTTTATCACATACATAGTTTATTAGAAACACTGCTGCAGGAATAATACAAAGAGGCCAATTTCCATCTCATCTTCAGTTGGCTAGAGAATACCAGTTAGTTTCGCCTCTGCATGCAGTGGGCTACAGCTTTCCAATTCACCTGTTCCAAATAAGGAACATAGTTCTTTGTCTGAGGGAAACCCCCAGGGAAAAACAGAAAGTATGCAGAACTTTTGATACAGCTGCTGCTGCTGCTGCTAAGTCACTTCAGTCGTGATACAGCAGCTTGCCTCTAATCTATTAATAGATCAATGGTCTGCAGAAGACTGTAACAGGATCAAGTAAGACGATCATTTTTAATTAACAAGGCAGTACAAAGAATATAGTAATTAAACTAATACAGTAACAATCATATATAAAATCCTGACTAAAATTCAATGTATAACTTTAAATGGATTTCAACTCTTGCTCTTTTCTTTTTTTCACTAAATAATGTTATCATGGAGAACTCTTCATGAAAATGAATACAGATCAGCTGCAGTCTTTAATGTCTCTGTGGCATTCCATTCAGTCTATACCCCAATATATTTAGCCAAATTTCCCTGATATTGTTCCAGTTTTTCAGTACTACAAACCACACTGTAGTATAAACCACCTTGCATTTGTCCAATTATTTCTTCAAAAAAAGATCATTAAAAACATACATGTATAATTTTGAAACACAATGCCAAATTGCCCACCATAGAGATTGTATCAATCTATACCTCTATGTTGCAAGACAACAAATTTCTTCACAAATGCATATATTCAGTTCAGTTCAGTTGCTCAGTCGGGTCCGACTCTTTGCGACCCCATGAATCGCAGCACGCCAGGCCTCCCTGTCCATCACCAACTCCTGGAGTTCACTCAGACTCACGTCCATCGAGTCNATGTACATATTGATAAATCTCTTCAAACACTCCAGCAGACGCACAAATATGCCTTTTCCATGCACTCACATAATCTATCAAGTTCCTTTTGCTTTTCTAGTGAATCCACTTCCTGGAGCTTCCCTCCTCCTCTCTCAATCTGGAACTGGTTGCTTTTCAGAGCACTGAACACCTGCCCTCCTGTGTTAGAGCACCTGTTTCCTGGATTACAAGTCCTGTGTATCATGGTTTATGCCCTTGTTTTGGTGGACCACATCCTCTAGTCACTTCCTAAAGAAAGGGTACATAGGAAGGAAAAATTTTACACCCTGGCAAGCCAGCAAATATCTTTCTTCTATCCTCACGTCTGATTTCTTTGACTCTACATAAAATAGTAGATTGGAAATCATCTTCCATCAGAAAATCGATGGCATGGCTCCCTCAATTCTAGTTTCCAGTGTTACCACGGAGGTGTCTGAAACCATTTTGATTTCTGATGTTTTGTATGTAGTCTATTCTTTCCACCTCGGAAACTTTTAGGAGCTTTCCTGTCTCTCTTTTTAAAATTTAATTCTTTTTAATGGTGTAGGCCACACCGCGTGGCATGGGGGAATCTTAGTTCCCTGACCAGGGATCGAACCCCAGGGTTCCTTGCATTGGGAGCACAGAATCTTAACCTCTGGACCACCAGGGAAGTCCGAGGACCTTCTCTTTCCTCCTAGATTTCTGACATTTGTGATGGTACGCTGTAAGATGGCTCTTTTTCATTTTTATTGGGCCCTCTCAGTCCAAAGGTTTATGCCCTTCAGTGTAAAACATCCTCTCATCATTTCTTCGGTACTTTCCTCCCCTCCGCTTTCTCTGGAATCCCTGGACAATCGGTAGTCAGATATCAGGCATCCTAGATTGATTGTCTCCTTTTCTTCTCTTTTTTATTTTCTGTCTTTGTCGTACATCTTCTGGGGAATTTCCTTTTCATTACCTCTCAACCTTTCTATTGACTTTTTAAAAACGTTATTTTATCTCCCATTTTTATTTCCCAGTGCCACTGCTTCCCTTATTATTCCTTTTTATATAGCATTTATAGCATCTTATTTCAAGAACATAATATCTTCTCTTTTGTCTCTGAGGATACTAATAATTTTTTGTCTTGTATTTTCTTCTCTCTGCATGGTCTATCTGTTTCACACATTTTGGTTTATTTGTCTGCTTTGGCCTCCCTCTTTTATCCCGGAGACTTGGATATCTGGTGATATGTGATCAAAGGTTGGCCTTTTCTTCTTTAGTGTTTATTTACTTATGTGGCTGTGTCAAGTCTTAGTTGTAGCGTGAGGGATGCTCAATCTTCGTTGCAGCAGGCCAGCTCTTTAGTTGCAGCATGTGGAGTTTAGTTCTCTGACCAGGGATTAAATCTGGGCCCCTGCATTGGGAGTGTGAAGTCTTAGCCACCGGACCACCAGGGAAGTCCCTAAAGGTTGGCATTTGAGTGAAGCACTAATTAATTAATTGACAACATTGGGGGCTGGGGAGTGGCTGTCATTCTAGGTGGACTGAATGGAGATCTGGCTTTTATTCTAGGAACACTTAAATATCAGTGACTGTAGCTCCCTTCTTTGGGGGCTTCAGAAAAGAATCCTGCCATTTCCTTCCTGGAGAGCACACTTCTGGCTGTCAGGATTCTGGTAGCAGAGCTACCCCTGGTAGCAGAAGGGGTCTGGAAAACCATTTTTTTCCCTTTGGTATCTCGCTGTTACCCTTCCTGTGTCTGCAGCTGCCAATTCAGTCCCCCTAGGTTAACTTCTCCAAGGAAAAAGCCTCCTGCAGAGTGGAGGGGTGGTTACCTGGCTGTGTAGGGTACAAGGGGTGGGGGACTAAGGGTCTCACTGTTCCGTCTATAGGTAATCGATTCCCTACCCCTGTTTTCAGCCCCACACCTCACCCTTGGTCAGCCTGTTCCTCCTGTTCAAACTGCTTTTCATCATCCAAATAGGTGTTGCCATCCCTTAACCTGAGACCTAAGAGGTGAAGCCATTTGCCAAGGTCACATGGCCATGAAATGGCAGGGCTGGTATTTAAATCAGGAAGTCTAGTGCCAGCAGCTGGTAATGACTTTGCTGTTCTGCCCCTCAGTACTTGTTACCTTCCTTCCTCCTCCACTTCCTTCCTCCCCCACATTCCTTGAAAAAAGTCAAAAGAATGTGAGCTTATTATAAGCTGAAGTTTGTTCACTCATCCAACAGGTATCAATGGAGCAGCTGGTGTGTGCTGGCACTGAGGAAGGGCTATAGGAGTGAAGATGGCAGCCTGATTTCTTGAAACTTATGATCTCAGGGAGGGGGCAGACACTGAACAAATTGCTGCACTTTTTAAGCAGGGGAGTGATGGGCTTTGACTTCTGTGTGTTTCTCAAAAGATCATTCTGACTGCTGTGTGGGGGCTAGTTGGAGGGCAGAGCAAGAGTGGTTTACAGCATGAACTTCCTAGGAAGATACATTTTATCTCATCACATCTCAAAATCCTACTGTTGGTTTCTAATTCTTTTTTCTTTTTCCTATTTCAAAAAGTTGTAGATATGCCATTGGACCCTTATATCATACTATATTTAAAAATTGACTCAAAATGGATGAAAGACCTAGATGTAGGAGCTAAAACTATAAAACTCTTAAAAGAAAACAGGGGGAAAGTTATATGACACCAGATTTGGTGACAAAGTCTGGGACATGATACCAAAAGCAACAAGTTAAAAAGTAGATAAACTGGACTACATTGAAATTCAAAGCTTTTATGCATCAAAGGACGTGATCAACAGACTGAAAAGGCCACCCACGGAATGGGAGAAAATATTTGCAAATCACATATCTGACAAAGGGTTAATATCCAGAATATATAAAGAATTCCTACAACTCAACAGTAAAAAAGCAAACAACCAGATTTAAAATATGGCTAAAGGACTCAAACAGACATTTTTCTGAAGACACACAAAGGACCAATAAGCTCATGAAGAGATGATCAACATCATTAATCATTAGAGAAACGCAAATCAAAACCACGATGAGATATCACTTCATACCTATTAGAATGGCTACTATCAAAAATCAAAACAAAACCAGAGAGTAACAAGTGCTGATGAAGATGTGAAGAAATTAGAGTCTTGTGTCCTGTTGGTGGGGATGTAACATGGTGCAGCCACTGTGAAAAATAGCATGGTGATTCCTCAAAAAATTGAAGACAGAATTGCCACATGATCCAACAATTCCACTTTTGGGTATATACCCCAAAGAATTAGAAGTAGCATTGTTATGGAAATAAAAACAAAAATAAACAAATGGGAGCTAATTAAATTTAAAAGATTTCGCACAGCAAAGGAAACCATAAACAAAATGAAAAGACAATACTCAGAATGGGAGAAAATAACTGCAAATGAAGCAACTGACAAAGGATTCGTCTCCAAAATATACAAGCAGCTCAGGCAGCTCAATGTTAGAAAAAAAAAACAACCCAATCAAAAAATGGGCAGAAGACCTGAACAGACATTTCTCCAAAGAAGATATACAGATGACTAAAAAAAAAAAAAAAAAATGCTAAACATCGCTTATTATTAGAGAAATGCAAATCAAAACTACAGTGAGGTATCACCTCACATGGGTCAGAATGGCCATCATCAAAACATCTACAAACAATAAATGCTGGAGAGGATGTGGAGAAAAGGGAAGGAACCCTCTTGCATTGTTGGTGGGAACGTAAATTGATACAGCCACTATGGGGAACAATATGGAGATTTCTTTAAAAACTAGGAATAAAACTACCATGTAATGAGCAATACCACTACTGGGCATCAGTTCAGTTCAGTTCAGTCGCTCAGTCGTGTCCGACTCTTTGAGACCCCATGAATCGCAGCACGCCAGGCCTCCCTGTCCATCACCAGCTCCCGGAGTTCACTCAGACTCACATCCATCGAGTCCGTGATGCCATCCAGCCATCTCATCCTCTGTGGTCCCCTTCTCCTCCTGCCCCCAATCCCTCCCAGCATCAGAGTCTTTTCCAATGAGTCAACTCTTCGCATGAGGTGGCCAAAGTACTGGAGCTTCAGCTTTAGCATCATTCCTTCCAAAGAAATCCCAGGGCTGATCTCNATCCTCTTCTCCTGCCCCCAAGCCCTTCCAGCATCAGAGTCTTTTCCAATGAGTCAACTCTTCGCATGAGGTGGCCAAAGTACTGGAGTTTCAGCTTTAGCATCATTCCTTCCAAAGAAATCCCAGGGCTGATCTCCTTCAGAATGGACTGGTTGGATCTCCTTGCAGTCCAAGGGACTCTCAAGAATCTTCTCCAACACCACAGTTCAAAAACATCAATTCTTCGGCGCTCAGCCTTCTTCACAGTCCAACTCTCACATCCATACATGACCACTGGAAAAACCATAGCCTTGACTAGACGGACCTTAGCCGGCAAAGTAATGTCTCTGCTCTTGAAGATGCTATCTAGGTTGGTCATAACTTTTCTTCCAAAGAGTAAGCGTCTTTTAATTTCATGGCTGCAGTCACCATCTGCAGTGATTCTGGATTATTAATTAGCCTTTCCGATCTTAATTAATCTTGTCAATCAGATAGGTACAATATCAATTTATTGCTTTTACATGCAATTTAAAAAATTACTAGTAAGGTTAAATATCCTTTCAATGACTAAAATAATTTTTTTCCTCTTGACTGAAATGATCATTTCCTTTATTTATTTTTCTGCTGCAATGTTTGTTCCCTATTTTAAAAACAATTTTAATAAATTACTGAAAGGAAACACTTGTGTGTCAAATTACAGACAGCAAGCTAGCTTGTATCCAATCATTTCTTACCTGTATCATCAAGCCTCATTATGTCATCCCGTAAATTGGTTCCTCCTGTGGTTGCCATCACTTTGGCCCCTCCCATGTGTTTGCTGACCTGGATGCAAATTTGACTGACCTGTAGAGCAAGTTCTCTAGTGGGAACAATCACCATTGCTGGAAAATATCAACAAACAGAAAAAAGGAGAAGGGGGGAAAAAAAGCCATATATTAAGAGTCTAAGAAGCTATAGAAATATTGCCCCTTGTAATCGAGACACTTAAATGAATAAATTTCAAAAAAAGAACCTATTATAGTGTACCAGATTTAGACTTTTCCTCAGTAACAATGCTATACAATTCTTCTACTCTTCCTGGTTACAAAGCCTTAAAGGGTTCTTTGAGTTGGCAATTATTAGCTCAAAATTTATTAATATTTTAGTAAGAGATCACTAGTCAAAATGCCCAAATAGGAAACTCCTGCTGCTCAGTTCTACTTGTATCATATGAACATAATAGGAAGATGGCAGAAATAAATATTACAGATCAAGAAACCATGCGGAGAAAAAAAGGGAAAATTTTAGAAAAAGCTTTAGAGGTGAAAACATAGATCTACTGGGTACAGTTATGGAAATGTGTTTCTTCCCTCCTGCTTGAGATTTTTAAATCCCCAAGCCACAAGGCTTCAGAGAGCAAAAGTTCCTCCTTTTACAATGGACTCTGCAGACACAGCTGTCACAAGAAACATTCCAGTTCCCTAGTTTAAGCATCTATTTCAGATAATTTACTTTCCTTATCTACAGGACAATTATTCTTATTTTGTCTATTTCAATGGAATGTTGCAGTAATTGTATAATATGCAAAATAACCTTAAAAACTAGAAATCTCTTTTTTAAAAGTTAGGAATCATGTTTACAAGACAACCAAGCTGTGAAAAGGGTAAATACTAATTTCATATGATTTAAGTTCGGACTCAGAAAAGATGGTAGTATCTTCTATACAGCTCCAAGATTTAAATCACCGTCTATAGTTTAAACAACCAACCTTGTATATTGTCCTTCTTCAGGTCTAGCCGTTCAAGTAAGGGAATGAGGTAGGCACCGCTCTTGCCTGTTCCGTTTTTTGCTCTAGCTAAAATATCCCTACCAGATAAAGCAATGGGAATGCTCTCCTCCTAGAAGAGATCGAACAATGCATATTACTTGTGAATAAAATCAGTACACAGGCAAGTTCTCTAAAACACACTGGAAGTATACAAAGTTCCTTGGTATTGAAGTATTTTACAAAAGTAAAGACCAAATAAATTAGCAGGACCAGTCAACATCACCATTAGTATTAACTTACATTTATCAGAACTACTCATAAAATACATACTAAATTTAGTAATAAAAACCCTTTGAGTTTGTATGTGTGAGCATCAACAACAGAAAAAGAGGAGGAACTTGGGCTGACACAATAAACACATAGGGGAAAATAAGCGAAGGACATTTCGCAATTAAAGTCTGGAAGAAAAAACAGCACAAACAATATTCAAAAGAAGGACTGACTATATGATATTCTGAGACTAGTAAACCCATTTGACCACAGTGAAAAATTGTAGGTTGGACAATTTTATTCCTACATAAACAGGACTCAGCTGGAAAAGTTTAGTCTTGGGTCCTATCTTTTTTTAAAATTGTATTACATAATGACCAATGTCTGTCTCGCTGCCAACTTCTGTCCTGAGATGTGCCCTGACTTCTCGTTGTCAAATCTGGCTTACTCATGTGTGTTTTGCACACATCAGTGTTTTGCAGAAGATAATATTTCTTATTAGGGCAAATTTCCTAGACAATACCAAAGGATTCTCAACAATTACTAAATAGTAAATACACATATACACAGAGAAATTAAAAAAGGTAAAACAGGTATGAACAGAGGAAGCAGAACACTTCTATTTCTAAAACTAAAAAATTTTAATTTCTACAACTAGAAAATTAGAAAAATAAATTAGGAAAAATATTCACAATCACTGTAATTAGTTCTTTCTATGCTTGAGCTAATGACCAAAACAAATATCTCTAGCAATTTAAAACTGTTACTGGAGAAATACCCAAGTCATAACCATCATGACTTTCATTTCCTACCATGACACTTATTTTAGAACCTGAATCACAGGGGTCAGATGGGTTCCATATAATCAGAATAACTAACACTGTTATCAGAACAACTGTGAAAATAGTTCAGTGACAACACTGTTAATTTACTCCGACAGCCAGTGTTAACAGTCTGCTTGTTATGTAGGGTGAAGCAGGTCAAAGAAGAAAGCCTTGGTTTAACCCTCTGGTCTTAAATCCTTCCTTGCTTGACCACATGTGTTACTCAGTCGTGTCTGACTCTTTGTGACACTGTGGACTGTAGCCCGCCAGGCTCCTCTGTCCACGTGATTTTTTTAGGCAAGAATACTGGAGTGGGGTGCCATTTCCTTCTCCAGGGATCCATGTCTCCTATAGCTCCTGCTTTGCAGGGAGATTCTTTATCCCTTGAGCCATAACTCTGAGTCAACTCTATTAATCTTCAGTTGTCCCAAAGGCCAATTATCACATGGGGTTCAATCTTTGTTATGGTTTTTAAACAGGTTACCAGTATACCACTCAGTTTGACAGCACAAAAAGACTTTAGTCTCTCAGTGACTTCCTGAGTCAGGTCCTTTAAAAGGATAAGATATCTCAATAAAGTGAGACAGGACAGAATTAGATTGGGGGTATCCTAATTCCTTTTGGGGGTTTACATTATGACTTAAAGGCCACTGACTTCTATTTCTCTGCTCTTTGACAGGACTTATGTTCTACAGAAACGGAAACTGTTTAAGGACAGGGCTTTAACAAAGTAAGCTAGCTAGCCTGTAAGTTAAGATGCACTGTACTTTGTTTCATATGGTGGCTATTATGATTGGCAGTCAGAGAATTCAGTATACTCACTGTCTCTTACCACTGTTTGCTACGGAGATTAAACATTACGAAGTGAGAAAATTCAAGTCAGATTCAGACAGCTTTGAAACTCAAGAGAAGACATGGGGAACTGCCAGGGAGAAGAGAAAGGAGGAAGGAAGCTAAAAATTTTTAAAACTTACTGTGATGGGTACTACACTTAGATACTTAATGTTAATTATATCCTTTCAAGTTAGGTTATTTTTTGTCTCACAAATGGTAAAATGGATACTCAAGACTGCTTTGCACAAGGTGACTAAGCAAGAAATGCTAGAATCAGGATTTGAACTTAGGTCTGCAAATAAGAGAAACTGGAACCTCATACACTACTAAGTAGAATATACAGCCATTTTGGGAAATAGTCTGGCAGTTCCTCAAAAAAGATAAAAAATTACCATATGAATCAGCAATTCTACTCCTAGGCATATACCCAAGAGAAATAAAAATACCTCCACAAAAAATTCTACATACATCAGTGTTCAAAAAAGCATTATTCATAATAGCTAACAGTGGAAACAACTCTACCAACTGAAGAATGGATAAACCAAATATGGTATAGCTATACAGTGGAATATTATTCAGCAATAGAAAGGAATAAAGTACTGACACATGCTACAATATGGATGAATCCTAAAATATGCTAAGTCAAAAAGCCACAGCTGAGTCACAAAGAGCATGTATTTTATGATCCCATTTATATGAAATTGTCTAGAATAGGTCAATCCATACAGACAGAGAGTAGATTAGTGGTTGCTTAGAGCGAGGAGAAGGTTAACTACTAAGTAAGTTTCTTTTTGGTAAAAATGTTCTAAAACTGACTGTAGTAATTGGCTGCACAACTGAATTAAAAAAAAAAAAAACACTGAACTGCATTACTTAAAATGTGTAAACTGTATCTCTGTGACCAATACCCTAAGGCAAAAAACAAGCAAACAAAACACCACCAGAACATAAAAACCCAAAATAAAAAAAATCCCACGAACTTAAAGGTATGTCTGATTCTGCCACTTTAGTTCTCCAAAGTCCGTGTTCCAGTTCCACTGTAAGGTCTAGGGACTGAGCCAGTATGTATTTATTGTGCTTTAATAACCCTAGTATCCATTTCCCTTTCTTTGCTGTTGTTCAGCCACCCGGTCCTGTTCGACTGTCTGTGACCCCACTGACTATAGCACACCAGGCCTCCCTATCCCTCACCATCTCCCTAAGCTTGCCAGAGCTCATGTCCATTGCATCGGCCATCTCATCCTCCTGACACCCCCTTCTCTGTCTGCCTTCAAGCTTTCCCAGCATCAGGGACTTTTCCAATGAGTCGGCTGTTCGCATCAGATGACCAAAATACTGGAGCTGCAGCTTAAGCATTCAGGGCTTCTCTGGTGGCTCAGATGGTAAAGAATCTCCCTGCAGTGCCGGAAACCAGGCTTCGATCCCTGAGTTGGGAAGATCCTCTGGAAAAGGGAATGGCTACCCACTCCAGTGCTCTTGCCTGGAGAATTCCATGGACAGAGGAACTTGGCAGACTACAGTCCATGGGGTCTCGCACGACTGAAAGACTAACACTTTCCCTTTCTTAGTAGCACCCTAAACTTTTTTCTGAGGAACTGCGTTCTCTACAGTCTAGCCAACTTCCACAGCTAAATGGAGACACCAACTGCTTTTTAATTCCTAGGGTCAATTGAACTTAAATCTTAGTTTCAGGGAGAACAAAATGGATACTGTGGAGGCAGTTATGATTAAGGTATATACTGCTCCCTAGCAAAAAAAAGGAGATGGAAGATAGTAATTTCAAAAATAGTTATCTCCAGGCCTAAGGAACTTACTCCAGTTTTACCATAGTATCCAATGAAGACATGCAGTTGAGAATTTAGGAAAATACTTCTTTTAGCCATAGTAAATTCATGTTAGCAGGAGGAATGAATTACAAAAGAATTAAGAATGTTCTAACTCTTAACTATAAATTTGATAAATGACTAATTAGACTTGGTTAATGAAATAATTCCTCAAAATAACAAGATTCCCAACTTGATATGAAATTTGGTTGCCAACAGAAGTTAACTTCTGTTTTTCTCTCAATAATTAACTACCTGCTATTCCATCACCTTCTTATCTATAAAGTCCTCAAAAGTTGTGCCTAAAGTCTGGAAACAGCAAGAGCTGTCATCTTTCAATCATCTCCAAGTTAATATAAGGTTTTGCAATGTTAAACAGAATAAAACAGTAGACTCCTAGGTACACCAAAAAAGCCTCTGTTACTGTAGAGCTATGCCTTTAAAATGGCATGGTTATGTTACTGTGCATAGCATTCAGACCTAGAAGTAGAGTCACAGGTGGCTGTACCAAAGAAAGATGTGTGGAACCAATCTGTAGTGTATCTGGTTCCAGTTTGTTGGTGTAAAGTTATATCCTCTCAAAAAAAGATTTTAAGTTCCTAATTTTCCAATAATCTTATACCATACCCAAAGTGCAACCAAGTTTCATCTCTAAAGGAGGTGACATCCATCAAGAGATTTTTATATTTGGAGGGGGAAAAACTGCCTGGATAACACGGTAAAACTAAGTACTATACAAGACAACAGACACATTTTGGGGTGGGGGGGAAGAAAAAAGAAAACAATGACAAGACAATAAGGAGAAAAGGTAGATAAAAAATAGTAGAAGAACGCCAGTCATGAGGCTGGATTTCACTAGAGAACCTCTAAATTTATTATTGAAGTCCTAATATTTATGGTTTGTTACACCGAGTCTAAGAAACACGTTATCTTATATTTTCCATGGATTCTCAGACAAAGCAATACTACAGGAAAAGTCAATGTGAACGGCAGTCTCAGGTATACATAATACCTTAGATTAATACTGTACTTGCTATTTCAAAATACACTTTGAAGCACTATAG
Organism: Neotragus pygmaeus; assembly: GCA_006410875.1. Lineage (NCBI taxonomy): Eukaryota > Metazoa > Chordata > Mammalia > Artiodactyla > Bovidae > Neotragus > Neotragus pygmaeus. The sequence continues at coordinate 114,645 of SJYV01024184.1, read as the reverse complement.
ATTCATTTCTATCATTGCAATCAAGTGAGTTACACAAATATTTTTGTTTCCCAGGGCATACAAAAATTATGCTTACACTATACTCTAGTCCATTCAGTGTGCAGTAGCCTTGTGTAAAAAAACAACATACCTACCTTAATTTTAAAATACTTTAAAAATACTAACCATTATCTGACAACACAGGGTTATCACAAACCTTCAATTTGTTTAAAAAACAAAAAGACAAATGCAGTATCTATAAAATACAATAAAGCAAAGCACAGTAAAAAGAGGTATGTCTGTACATTACATTTGATCCTCACAAAAAAAATCCTGTAAGGGAGTTCATTTCTACTTTACAGAAAAAGCCATATGGTAGACTGGTTAAGTGGCTGGAGAGTTACTTGCCTATATGCTATATCAAACTGAGGNACCAGTAATTTTCTCTATCCAGTCAGCCCAAATGGGCACTATTTCCTCACTGAATAAAGAAATAGATGAAAAGCCTTTTAAAGACAAAAATATTAGCTAAATTACCACTATTACAATGTAGCTATTTTTTCTGTCATGTTTCAAAATATAATGTTTTCCACTTTATGTATTGAGTTAGTTTGACTCTGAAAGTTATTCTTGGACAAAAACCTTCATCTCATTTAAGGCACATTCATTTCATATATTCAATAACCATATATAAGTGATGCAGTTAGCAGAATATACTTTAAAGACAAAAAAAGGGCTATTACAGTTTTATATGAGAACTTTCAGCCATCCAATGGCATTAAAAGCTATCTGTATTTTTTTTTAATAATTGAATCTTAACCAAAATACTATCACCACTTTCTAATTGCACATTTGCTATTTTTATAAATTTCCAACAATTTTAACAAATATTTTAATTGGAGTATTTTTATTTCTACTAAAATTTGTCAGAATTGCTTCATTCAAAAGAATCAAGTTATATATGAAAACTATCAGAAATTCTGCATGTTTTGCAGACATCTTAAGTCTTTACTTATTCCAACAGTGGGATGTCCTCTAGGTACTCAATGGGAGATTCCCGTGACTAGGTGTTTGTTTTGTTTTGTTTTGTTTTTAATTTTTCTCATCTGAAGTAACTTTGTGCCAAATAAATACATTTGCTAATGGATACATCATCTTCCAATTTGTAGTTAATATTTGTATTGTTCCTGTGCAACACATGCTTGTGCTTAACTTCCCCAAAGCTCTGTTGCCTGGATGAAGTAATGTGTCTCTTCATTACACTAGAGATGTACCCAAATGAAACTGCTATAGATTACACAGAAATACCAGATCACTTAGGATGAAAAATAACTGTTCAGTTGGCCTGCCTGGGTTTGAGGTTTCCAGTCAGAGGTGGTTATTATATCTCATAAAGTAACCTTACTTTTAGCTACTTAACTTACTATTTTTCTGATATTTCCTGCAAATTTTAAATAACCGTTCTAGCTTCTCAAGCTTGAGGCTTGTCAAGCGATCACAAGATGAACAACTTTTACAGCTTTCTCCTAAACTATAAAAATGGAAGAAAAGTGGTAGAAATGTGTGAAAGAGAAAGTGACAGTATAACAGTCGCCAAGTTTTAAGTAACCCAAAACACAGCTATACATACTGAGAGAAAATAAATAGATCATTGTACTTCATTGCATGAGGGGAAATCTGAGGCAGCCCATTCATTTTCCTTCCCACAAAGGGCCCACTCTTAGTCCTTGCTGCTGCTTCTGCTGCTGCTGCTGCTAAGCCACTTCAGTCCTGTCCGACTCTGTGCAACCCCATAGACGGCAGCCCACCAGGCTCCGCCGTCCCTGGGATTCTCCAAGCAAGAACACTGGAGTNCCCAACTTGATATGAAATTTGGTTGCCAACAGAAGTTAACTTCTGTTTTTCTCTCAATAATTAACTACCTGCTATTCCATCACCTTCTTATCTATAAAGTCCTCAAAAGTTGTGCCTAAAGTCTGGAAACAGCAAGAGCTGTCATCTTTCAATCATCTCCAAGTTAATATAAGGTTTTGCAATGTTAAACAGAATAAAACAGTAGACTCCTAGGTACACCAAAAAAGCCTGTTACTGTAGAGCTATGCCTTTAAAATGGCATGGTTATGTTACTGTGCATAGCATTCAGACCTAGAAGTAGAGTCACAGGTGGCTGTACCAAAGAAAGATGTGTGGAACCAATCTGTAGTGTATCTGGTTCCAGTTTGTTGGTGTAACATTTATTGAGCATTTATCACTTACTAGCCACTGTACTAAGGATACTAACAGGAGTTGCCTCACTTCATCTTTATAACAACCCTATAAGGTATACACTGCTTTATCAACTTTATAGGCTAGAAAGTTGAGGCTTGGAGACATCTCAAATAATCAACTTGGAAAGCAGCAGAGCTGGATTCAACCTGGGCAACCTGAATGCAAAGCTAGTATTCTCAAACAGTTCTCTAGACCAAGTTCACCTACAGACATCGGTTAATCATAATTTCATCAAAACAATACAACTGAGGGCCTATTTCCTGCCACACACCTTGCTAAGTATAGAGTTACAAAGTGGAATGATTCAGTAGAAAAGTACCCATAAAACTTTTCATTCCTATAGATAAAACAGATTAATAGGAACTACACTATAAAAAAGCAAATTCCTAAGTATTTTTGGTCTCTGGACTCAGACTGCCTAATGAGGTATAACTTTACCTTCATATTTTTTCCAACCACAACAAAATTCTTCCAGCTTGTCCACAAAGGCACTCTCATTCCTAGGCAATCACTATTCTAGTTCTCCACTTGGAAAATGGATCATTTCTTCCAGGTTGTTCCATTTCTCCTAATGTCTACATATATGTGCCCATTATATCACACTGAAATTACTTGTATAATTACCTGTATAATTCCATCAAACTCTGAGTGCAAAAACCCTATATATCTTGTTCATCGTAACACCCTCAGGGTCTAACACTTTCTAGGTCACTTGACACATGCTTGTTCAATGAAAAAGTGCTCAGTGATGTCACAGAGTTTGCCCTGAGTACAGCTTGGATTTGATAGCTTCAACTTATGTGAAGACAAAAGACACATCAAATTTGTATATAGGTCTACATACATGTTTGTATATATACATATATTTCCTTGTTCTTTCCACTGAAAGAGTGCACCTAGTGTTTAGATCTTGATGTCTAATACTATTCCCAACTAACCGGAATCCGAGTTCTCTGGAGAAACAGCTGATTCTGAGGCTGGGGAAGCGTAGCTGTACTGATAAGCTTGGCATCATGATATACCACCAAAAAGGAAATGCTCAAGAAAAATGAAGGGGGAAGGAAAGGTAAAAAGAGAGAGCCCAGAGTTCAGTGACACTACTCTGTATCATACTATAATGGTGGTTACATGTCTTTATACATTTATTCAAACCCACAGAATGCACAATATCAACAACAAACCCTATTGTAAACTACGGACTTTGGGTGATAATGTCAACATAGGTTCATTAGCTTTAACAAAAACTGCTCTTGTGGGGAATGCTGATAATCAGGGAACCTATGCATGAATGTCAGCAGGGATTTATGAAAAATCTCTTATGCTCAATTGCTATAAACTTAAAACTGCTTTACAAAATAGTTTCACATCAGAGGAAAAAATGAAAGAGGCACATTACAAAGGAACTGGCTTGAAGGAGCTCACACTGGCCAAATATGGGACAATTCAAGCACAAAATACCATTTAATAAAAAAGGAATTTATAAGTAACGCTGATAATATACAGATACATCAAGGAGGAATTAGGGGGAAATTTTGATGAATAGTATATCGGCATTGCCTTAAATGCTCCCCACAGACTGTTAGTTAGTTTCAAAGGGAGGGGGCAGGGCCGGAATTATATAATAGAAAAATCAAGATACCATTTTGAAAGGGTAATCAAAATTAAAATCATCCTTGGAATAAATGAACACTGTAACTCCGAAAGTGACTTCTGCAGTATTCTGGCTAAGAATGCATAACTTGAATCAAATCACATGGAAACAGAAGACAAACTCAAAATGAAAAATGTTCTACTGGAATAAAAAAAGGAAGGAAGTTCTATTTTTAACATGTCAATGTCATAAAAGTTCCCCCCTCAAAAAAAGAGAGTAGGGAAAAACTCACGACTAAAAGAGATATAACAATTATATGCAATATCTGATCCTAGGATGGGTCCTGTACAGAAGAAAAAAAAAAATACAAGACAAAATTTGGGACCCAATTAAAAATCAGACTACAAATGACAGATGAGTTAGAAATACTGCATTAAACTGACTGCACATAATTGTACTATGCTTATTCGAGAGAATATCCCTATTCTTAGGAAATATATAGTGAAACATTTAGAGACGAAGTGCCATGATTTTGTAACTTACCCTTTTAAGGTTCAGGAAGTGTGTGTTCATGTACAAGCATACATACATGTGTGCACACACTGGAGAGCAATACTGGTTCACTAAACCATCAAAAAGTATGCAACCCTTAATTCATAACATTACATAGGAGGTAAAAGGGGGAAATATACCTGAATAGGAGATGGCTTTTCCCAGCCCATTTCAAAAATTCCCATCAGCAACTCCCGTTTCAAACAGTAATCTTCAAACTCATTTCCTTTTGTGGAGGTCACATCCTGGTCAAACAAAAACAGACAAACATCAAAAGAATGAAGTACAACTGTGTTCCTTTAGTAATTACCATGTTTAAGAAAGTGTCTGAGAGACTAATTCTTTATCCTATTTAAAAATATATATGCAGATTAGTTCTCTGTCCTAATCTACAGTCCAATTACTTCCGAAAAACAGTCACTCTAACACAAATCAGCCACTTAAAAACTATGTTTTGGGGAAAGACCAGCCACCCTGTGGTCATTTTCTTCTAGGGAGTGATGGAATACTGTTATTTCTATATCAGTACCACGCTGTGAACTATAAACCACAAGATGTAAAGTCAAAACCTAGTTCTACCACGCACTGCCTACAAACATCCTAGTCTAAACCAGAGTTTTTCAAGCCCGGCACCACTGACATTTGGGCCAGAATATTGTTTGCTCTAAGGGGGCTGTCCTGTAGCACATCCTCAGCCGTGATAACTTACTGCTAAATGCTTCTGAGGGGACAAAAATCACCCTTGGTTGACACTGCTGGGCTAAGAAAACTAACCTCTCAACTTCAGTTTTTCCATCCACAAAATGTGGATAAAACCTAACCTGAATCTTATTGTGCTTCTAGAAACAAAAGAGACTTTTGAGAAAATGCCATGAAAACTATGTGTTCCACAAGATACACATATGTATAAACACAATATTTAATATGGATACACATTATTACCAATTCCTCCAAATAGTGGAAATTTTTGGCAATTCATCATATATAAGCTACACAATTTCAACCACTTAAACTTAAGAGTAAACATACAGTGCTTACTGTCATCATCAAGTAACTACTTCACTTTTAAGAGTTCCCACATCATTTTTCCACTTGAATGTTACAACCAACTTACCGAAGTTTTGATTCTTAGATCCTTTGGAGGGAGTTTTAAAGTCTTTTTCCAGTCATCACCAGGTCTAGAGAGAATACAGTAAAATTGAAGTATCAGAGTTCACAGCATTACTATTCTAAAACACAAAGGTAATTCACCTTGATAATAATTTATAAAAAGCACACTAATGTACTGCCATTTACTTAAGAATACAGGTTAACAACAGAGATAAACAACTCCAGAAAAAAAATACTCTTTTCTTACAAAGCACAACAATCTAGGGAGAACTGAAAAAATCAAGAATGGAAGGAAAAGATATCCATCCTCTTTAAGAGAAGCATGTTGTATACAGTTCAACTGTTTTCAAAACTGGTAACCCATGTGTTTTGTCTGACCTAAATAGTACTACTTCATTTAAAGTTGCCAACATTAAAAAACTAGGATATTTTGTATAAAGTTGATTCTGGATTTTCTTGTGGTAGGGGAAAGCTTTAGCAGCACCACTGGTTCCAAATTTCTACACAGCAAGAGTTTGATAGGCGTTAGTAACTGGAGTTTAAAATCAAGCACCTGGTGCCTTTAAACAGGTCAAGTCCCCTCTCATCTGGCAGTCCCCCTATGCTGCTGCTGCTGCTAAGTCACTTCAGTAGTGTCCGACTCTGTGTGACCCCACAGACAGCAGCTCATCAGGCTCTACCGTCCCTGGGATTCTCCAGGCAAGAACACTGAAGTGGGTTGCCATTTCCTTCTCCAATGCATGAAAGTAAAAAGTGAAAGTGAAGTCGCTCAGCCGTGTCCGACTCTTAGCAACCCCAAGGACTACAGCCCACCAGGCTCCTCTGTCCATGGGATTTTCCAGGCAAAAGTACTGGAGTGGGTTGCCATTGCCTTCTCCGGCAGTCCCCTATAGGCAGCTGATTTTGTAGCTCCTGGTGACTAGTTAAAACCGAAGAATCTATAAAGTTTCAGACTTCAGTTCAAGCTTTGACTCTTCTACGTATCAGTTCTGTGACCCTGCAACAGTTATTTTTCTAAATCTCCATTCTTTCATATATAAAGAGATAAAAATTATATAAAACAGCTTCTATAAAGTACTCAGCATAGTGCCTGGAAAAATTGGCTGTTGATAAAAAACATCTCTCAATCTTCTTTAATGGGGATGCTTGAAACCATGAAAGAAAATAACAAAGAAAACATAAAAAATTTTCTTTTTGGTCATGTAAAAACTTCAAGTAATATAATATCCAAAGCATCTAACAGAAAAAAAGACTGTCAATAAAGCAGACAATGCTTTCGAATGTCTTTTAAATTTTCACGGATTTAATGATAACAGCTCAAAATTAACACCCCCCCGCCCCGAAGATAAGGATGTATTTTACTTAAAGCTTCATCCCACATAATCCAAGATACTCTATCACAGAAAACTATTTGCCACCAAATCCAAGAGTTCTAAAGCCTTTCACCCCAGTCTATAATACCACACCAAAGTTTCTGAGCATTTTCAGTTGAACATCCTAGTAGGCCAGCTTGTCACATTGTCAAAGTCAGTAAACAGTGGATAAAGATGCAGACGATACAATGCAAAATCTTCCCACAAAGAAAATTTATCATCTTAGAAAGTTAAAAAATTTTTTAATGAGAGATTAACTAACAGAGATAGGTATTAACTATCTCTGAGACATGGGATCTAGGAGTCTTCACAGAAGAGATGGTATTTCAACTGAAATTTAAAGAGTCACAGAATTGGAAAAAACCCATTTATCTAAGAAAAGCCAAAAAAAAAAAAAAGGCAAAATCCACTGTGGTCTCAAATCAGAGTTTAAGCAGAAAATGCTCTCAAAATGGAATAATGCAGCTTTATGTTTCCAATTAAAAGTAGACTAAATGTTGCTATTCATATTTTGTCAAGACAAACTGCAATTTAGAAAATATTTTTGATTTCTATACTAATTATTCACCTCAAAAATAATAATATGCATTAATGCCAATTCTCCCAGTGACCAAATGAATTCTGTTGACAATTTGGGCTATTTTCCTTTAGTAAATGCTTCTTTTAAGCATGGAAAAGACTTAGATTGTAATAAAACACACACTTTTTCAGTTTCATCACATTTCTAGAGGTTAAATCAGCTTACACAGCTAGATTCTTAACAAAGACAAATACCAAATGGGTCAAGATTCTTAATTGTTAATTTTCTATTAAACTGATTCTTCGGAATCATAGTCACCATCCACATACTTTAAAGTGTACATTTAAAGAGAACAGCCTGCTGCTGCTGCTAAGTCGCTTTAGTCTGTCCAACCCTGTGCGACCCCATAGATGGCAGCCCACCAGGCTCCCCCATCCCTGGGATTCTCTAGGCAAGAATACTGGAGTGGGTTGCCATTTCCTTCTCCAATGAATGAAAGTGAAAAGTCAAAGTGAAGTTGCTCAGTCAAAATGACAGCCTACATGCTTTCAAATTTAAAAGAAAAATATTCCGTAGTAAAATAAGGCTCTTAGTTTTTAAAAGTCTTCAAAGAGGTTTGGGATTATTCAGAGATGTGTTCCAAACTGTTCGAAGTCTTGAGTTCCCTATGATGTAAACTGCTAATTATTTTGTGTATGTGTAAAAGGAGAAAGTGTATTTTAAAAATAAATAAAATAGGACAGAAAAGCAAAGTGTCATAGACTAAAAAAAAAGTTATGGATAAATTTTCTGAGTACTTTTGAAGTTCAGAAAGCTGGACAAGTCTTTAAGATTGGCTTTAACTGCCATTCAAACTAGGATAAAGTCAAGTTATTACACTAGGAAAAAAGGCATACTGGCAAAAATAAGACGAATCTGAGCTCATTATGAAAGCCAGAAATGTTTCAAAAAATATTCTATGCAAAAGTAATATATATTATCCATTCCTATGTCTGTTACTTAACAAACCTGAATTATGACAGAGAGACATTCTTCTATCACAAATACCTACTGACCATAAACAGTTAACTGTCCTCTATTCAAATCAAAACGGTTAAACTAAAATGGCATACATAAAGTAGTCAACAACAAAGTAGCAAAATGTACCTCCTTGGTCCCCCAAGTGTGTTTATTATTTGTCCTAACACTTACTTAATAGTGGCGGTCATACTCTGGGCTTGCTGCTGAGTGCCATTATTGATTGTGTTGGTGCTTTTCAGCTGGTTCATCTGTTGCTGAGTCTGTGTGCCCCCTCCTCCAGGGCCACCACTGGGCTTCACAGGACCCCTCAGCTGACCGTTTTGACTGGACAGACCCATTATAACAGGGTTCTCTGTTCTGGCCGTGCTCATGCTGTATTAATTTTAAAGATGTCTCTTTCAAACTTCAAAACTTTTGAAAGTCAGTAGAGAAACTGTAATAACAGTTTATTAGGCTCTCCAAAACGAAGAGATAAATATAAGTCTTGCTCAATATATGAGTCCTTTATTGCAATGCAGGCAAGCACCTGTAAGTCTCTGAACGGTAAGCAGCAGTAACTTGCACTCATGCACGAATCAACTCTTTTTTATTTTTTAAAAAGCCCTCTAACAAGGTTGAGTTATGTATCTGAATCTCACTTCAATCTGAAACAAAGAAAAAAAGTTAAATCAGCAAACACAGTAAATTTTGAAGAAAAAAAAAAAACACCCTTTGTTGTTTCCATTCGAAGAACTCCTTTATAAGCACTCGCTTTTTTTAAAGAATTAAGGATACAGCTGCATGTAGATCAAATCACTATCCAGGATAGGAAGGGGGAGGGGGAATGAATTGCTTCAAAAACCAAACCTGCACTGAGACAGATCCCATTTAAACTGTCAGTTCAAAGCAACCCAGAAAATATCAGGTAGAACAATACTGTGATTAAATTAGCATTAGCTGTCAGATGATAATCTCTTCCCTACAGTTTCCTCCCGGAAGAATTCTCTGAAGTCCCTGCCACCTCTAAAAGTCAATGATTCATTACATTCAATTGCATTACAACTCAATGAAGAATGGCACAAGTTAATTAATGTAAATCTACAAAGGAACAAGGCAAAACCATTCATTCATTTTTTTTTGTTTCTGACAACTGAGAATCCTTGAAGAGTTGAGCTTTTGATTTCACTTTGTGCTTTCAGAAAAGCATTATGTACGCCCTTATGAATGTCAACCAAAGAAGTTAAACCTGAAGAAAACTACATTTTCTTTTTTCCCCTAAGTTTTTGCCCTTTAAAAACAATAACTAAAACAGTCAAGGGACATAAATACGTCTACATGTCAAAATCTTCTGTTGGAAAAACAGCCAAGAAAACCTTTAGCTATCTTACTGAAGTCTGACTACTACAGAACTGTTACATTTTAAAATATAACACTTTCAAAAGTATGTCTCAACTTGAAGTAGCAACTTTTTAATTAAAAAAAAAAATCAACACCCCACAAAAAGCAAATTGTTATTCAGTCACAAAGTCTCACTCAACTCTCTGGGACCCCATGGACTGCAGCATGCCAGGCTTCCCTGTCCTTGACTATCTCCCAGAGTTTACTCAAACTCATGTCCACTGAATCCGTGATGCTATCCAACCATCTCACCCTCTGTCGCCCCCCTCTCCTCCTGCCCTCAATCTTTCCCAGCATTAGGGTATTTTCCAATGAGGAAATTACCAGTGCTTTAAAAAACACACACACACAAATCTGTGAAAGAATAAAAGACATTACTAACTTTAATCAAACTTTCTAGGACACCCAGAGTACGGATTTAAGTTATTTTAAAAAATTATTCCCCAAATAAAATTACTTTTTTTAAAAAAGACCTTAATTTTACAACCACGGGTGGGAGGGAAGAAAGGCCTACTCTCTGGTGTGTTAACACCTTTATATTTCTTACCGAAAATACAGTAGCTAATTAATTACTGTTCCTTCTGCCATACACCAAAGCTCCTCAAATAATACAAATTTTAAATTCTCTTTGATGTCTTTTTTTTTAGTTGAAAATAAAGTTGCCCCAAAGCAAATCCTGATTATCACATACACAAAGCTGTATATTTTGAAGTCATGCAGAAACTGACTGACCTCTTAAGCAGGGTAGTTAACAGCCACCTAATTTCAGTTCAAGGTAGTAGGTGGTTTCCTGTATCGACAGGTTTATATATGATCAGCGATATCACCTATTTCACATCTGAAGATTACTTATTTGCAAAGCACTAAGAGGATGAAGAGGGCAACTTCTAAAGATTAAATGGTAATATTACTGTCCATCATGCACGTAAGACCTCGTATCTCCCTAGAGCCAAAATGTGAGAACTGCTCCCCTCTTAATTAAGCTGCACTGCAGCTTTACGTCTCAGGAAAAGAAATATTTCTCCTACCTTTCCAATTTAGATTTCCAAGTTGTATTTCTACGTTTTCAAAAATACGAACGAAACAGAGACTAGTTGGGAGGGAACCCTAGAGGAGTTAATTACAGCACTTCCCAGACCGTAGTTAGCGATTGACAGTTTCACACCCAAAACAGTCTCGTCATCTCCAAAAAGACCTTTTGTTTGCAAATGCAGCGCAGTTTCTCTAAGCTCGGTCTGCAAGTTGGAGTGACTGTTCTATTTTGAAAGGGCAAGGGGACTGAGAAAGAGAAAGGGGAGTGAGTGATAAAGGAAAGAAGCTAACGATTTTGATTTGCAAGTAAATAATATCTTGTTTCCCTCCCCTTCATAACCCCCTCCAAAACCCCTACACACTTCAAGTCAGCTCCCTGGGCCCATAAACACAAAAGGCTTGGGGCCCTGCAATCGCATCTGCGCAACCAGAGCAGAGAACCAGCTCCACAGCTAGGAAACAATAGGGACTCCTCCAAAAGAGAAACTTTTAAGTGAGACAGCCCCTTCTTTCCTCCGACATTCGGAGGCTCCATAATCACCCCATTATCGACCTGCAAGGCCTTACTCCATCAAGCAGCCGGTCTTCTTCCAAACTGAGCCCTCCGCTACAGCATATCCCTGCCGCNATACTGTTTGCCAGCTTCACATCCTGTCCTTGACTATTTACTGAAAAATAACTAAACAAAAAATTTCAACTGTAATTTATAATATTTAGAACCTAGAATTCTAAATAATTTAAACCTGGAATATATACATCTATGATACTATCCTAAAAACCCAAATGCTTTCAACAGGCTAAAATAGGTTTCATACTTTTGCTTTCTGTAAGATTTTTTTAAGGAAGCATGATGGTTTTTTTTTAAAACTCTTAACTATAAGCAAATGTATTCATTACCTAGAAGAAAAAAGGTTCACCCACATCACAACCTGAAGAAAATGACTATATCACACCTGGCTAAGCTTTCTGGTACAGCATTTTCCTTCCTTCACGATTTGAATTAAAATGTTCTGATTTTCCAAAAGAAAGTTCAGAAAAGTTCTTTTCCAATTTTGCTTGAGCAACATCTAATAATTACTAACCAAGACTAATGAACCAAGGCTAATGAACCCAAAGAGCCAAGTACCATTTTCTTTGGCCTTTAGAACTGGTAAAATTTGCCTCTTTGATTTATACACCAGAAGAAAATGAAGTAACGTCAGCCTACCGAGAACTTAGCAAAGATAGCCTCAGAGAAGTGCAAGTTGCGTGCCGTGGGTACTTATTCATGTCTGACTGCAGCCCCATGGACTATAGCTCACCAGGCTCCTCAGTCCGTGGGACTTTCCAGGCAAGAACACTGGAGTGGCTTGCCATTTCCTCCTCCAGGAGATCTTCCCAATCTAGGGATTGAACCATGTCTCCTGCAGGCGGAGACAGGAGGATTCTTTACCTCCAGGTAAAGAGCCACCAGGTAAGCCCTGGTGCAAGTACTGCACTGAAGTTAATGCCTATAAAGCAGACATTTTTAATCACTGAGAGGGCACACCGGACACACTTTGTTGGAATAAATGTTCCACTTCCAGAGTAAACTCAAGTTGAAAAGGAGGAAAGTGAGTGCCTTAAATACATTTCCCCCAAACTACCACGTTTGGTCTGCAGAATTTTATTCCTTTTGACAGATAACATCTCCCCCTTCCCTGGATACCACAGCCAGCTAGCTCACCTCACCTGAGGTGTCTTCTGACCTCCTCAGGTCCCAGGATTATTTATGTTCTGGTCATCACTAAGAAAATTCTAGCTGTAAATTTTGCCTCTTCAGTTTTCTTTACTTACACCAGCAACTTTAACTTTCATTAATTTGAGGATAATGTGTGACTGGAAAGATCCTGAAATCTGGAAACTGATTCTTTAGGTATAAATTTAATTTGGTTTACTCAGATCAAGAAAGAACTGACACTGTCCCCATCTATGATGCCTTGGTATTCTCAGGTACTTTCTGAGTTAGCTTGGAGCAGTTGCTAACCGTTGATGTTGATGGGGACCCTGGCAATCCCATGGAATTGTTGCTATGTGCATGGTGCCTCCTTTGTACCCAGGACCTTGTCTGTCTCTTATACACATCTGGCCGCCGCGGCTCCTCCTCCGCGCAAGATGGCGAGCGCCCAGCTGCCGCCGCTGCACCCGTCGCGGCTCCTCGGCCTCCGTTGCTTCGCGTCAGGAGAAATCCAGGCCGAGGAGCCTTCCTCAGGAGAAAATGGAGGGCAGTGTTTTTCCACCGACGGGGAGCCTGCGGGGGCTGAAATGGAGGGGAAGTTGAAAGGGAAATATGGATCCCTTCAAAGAGAAAGGAGAACTGCCTTTTCCACAGCTAAGAAGAAATCATCCGGGAATGGTGGGTGGGAAGAGTCCCCCTGCAAAGTGGAAGTCGAGGGCCTGGGACCCGAGGAGGATCTGCTTATTTCTGGCCAAGGAGCCGGTAGCGATTCGGGGACGAGAGAGCTGACCTGACATCTCTCGCGGGCCAGGGAGGCTGCTGCAGGTCCCAGGGGGCCGCGTCCGAGCCCCTGCGGGGCGCGCCTCCATCCAGGAACGCGCGGAACCAGTGGTCCGGAGGCGCCGGCACGCACCCGGGTGTGGGGACAGGAGAGGGGACCTGCCGGGACGGGTGCAGCAGGGAGAACCCCGGGGAGAGCGCGCGGCGGGGGCCAGGGGGCGCTGTGCGCGGGCGGCGGGGGCGGGAGTGGAGAAGGCTGTGGGAAAGTTGGGCGAGGGTGGGGTGCTGGGTAGCTGGGGTGTGACCGGGGCAGGAACCCAGAAAGCGAACCTCGGAGAGGGAAGTGGGAGACTAGAGCAGCGATCCCCGCTTTCTCGGCACTAAAGNCCTGTCTCTTATACACATCTGGAGAAGGCTGTGGGAAAGTTGGGCGAGGGTGGGGTGCTGGGTAGCTGGGGTGTGACCGGGGCAGGAACCCAGAAAGCGAACCTCGGAGAGGGAAGTGGGAGACTAGAGCAGCGATCCCCGCTTTCTCGGCACTAAAGAGCAATCCTCAAAGAGAGGGAACCAGGGAGGCCGAGCCTCCCCAGAAGGAAGGAAACGCTGCTAGAGTCAGTTATGATGGGAGTAGGAGTTCTGTACGGAAATGAACTAGAAGACCAAGCGTAATTCTTTCCCCAGCCTGACCCTCATCAGAAAGATATTTATGTATTTGTTCCCATAATTACTTTTCATATTCTGTCTCCGTTTATCCTTAACAGAAATAACAGGAATGCAGTCTTGTTCCAGGTAAAACAAAAATCGGAAGCTAGCAAGTTGGCTAGGTTAAAGGAAAAATAAAAACCTGGGTCTCACTCAACTGAGAGACAATATACCAGGCAATGACCAGACCATAGGTTGACAACAGAACTCCGACCCACAACCTCTGCTGCAACCAACACGCGAAGCCAAACCACAACCTCTGCAGTGATCAGCTCAGAATGAGCCAGACTCGGTCATTGACTGCCAGCTTCCCTAATTTTTGCCTGTGTTTCCAACTCTGGACCAATTAGAGAAAGCCAAATATGTTCCCCTAAACCAATCACGTTGGACTCTCCGCTTCTAGTTAGCCCGCCTCCAGCTTCCCCGAGTTAACCTCCAATCAGAGCAAACCCTGAAGCCTTCACCCATCCCCACCCGCCCCTTTATTTTTAACTGTCGGCGTGTGAGTCCCCAGCTAAGTGAAGGTGGCTGGCTCTCTTACTGTAGCAAGCTTTGAGTAAATAACTTGTTCTCATTTGGTGGTCATTTCTATTTCCACACAGCCAAAAAAGAGGTGTTAAAGAAATATGAAAAGGCTGTTCTTGAGATTTTTTTTTAACAGTCCTTTAACAGTTTTTTGTGTGTTTTTTTTTTTTAATTCTAAATTTGTAGCATGTGGTCGCCCACCCAGCTTTTAAAAAACCCACTCAAAAGGAAATAACCAGCATCTTGTGTCCACACCGGAGAGAGAATGGCTAAGTGGTTGTTTCATAAAATGTTGAGGTCTGAGGCCCCACTGTCTTGCCATGTAGCAGGAATGTGAAGTGGAGGAGGACAAGACGTGAGTAGGAGGGAGAGGAGCCTAGGGATTTAAAACAGGCCACAGCCTACTCCGGTCTCTTTCCCTAGACCTCTCAAAAAATGAGACCAGCCAAAGGAAAGGGGTTTGTATTCACAATTTCTTACCTTCAAAGGGGGCCTGGCTGAGGTCATGACGAAAACCACAAGTGAGAAGGCAACCAAGAGTAGAACATGAAATAGCTGCCTGTTCTTACCTAGGAATCCTGCCAGGGCTAACACCTTTAAAGATTCTGCATGATGTTTTTATAAGATCTCCTTCCATCTGAGTTATTTATGTCAGCCCTTTTCAGTTCTCTGTGAGAAATATGGATGGTATAGAATTAAATTATGAAATCTTATATCTTTTCTCGGTTCAGTTTACTGATCGATGGATCTATTCAAGTAGCTCAATACCTGTTTTCTCTCTAATTCAAACAGATTAACAAGAATGATAGAAAATATGATACCTCACAAACATTATGAAATCTATATTTTAAAATATTATATAAATCCAACCCTTTGGCCTTATTGAGTATAATATATTGGGGGACCTGTGGTAAATATGGTTTACCGAGGGTGTGCTATCCCCAGTGAGGTCACCTAATAAAATGTCTTTTTTATTTTGTTTGTAGTCACTCTCACTTCCTCCTACTTTTTTTCAACTATGAAGCTGTAAACTGAAGTGTTAGGCCTGGATTGTTGGCTGGCTCCTAGAGCATCTGTCTGTAGGAAAGATATCTTAAGAAAAAGATTCACAAATAGAATTGAGGTTTTCAGTATCTCCGTTTGAAAAAACAGGATGTGTGTGTGTGTGTATAAGAATGAGATCCAACTGAAAAATACTACCTGGAATTCAATCACAGTAATGGGCCCTCCCAGCGAATACTGTTTGCCAGCTTCACATCCTGTCCTTGACTATTTACTGAAAAATAACTAAACAAAAAATTTCAACTGTAATTTATAATATTTAGAACCTAGAATTCTAAATAATTTAAACCTGGAATATATACATCTATGATACTATCCTAAAAACCCAAATGCTTTCAACAGGCTAAAATAGGTTTCATACTTTTGCTTTCTGTAAGATTTTTTTAAGGAAGCATGATGGTTTTTTTTAAAAACTCTTAACTATAAGCAAATGTATTCATTACCTAGAAGAAAAAAGGTTCACCCACATCACAACCTGAAGAAAATGACTATATCACACCTGGCTAAGCTTTCTGGTACAGCATTTTCCTTCCTTCACGATTTGAATTAAAATGTTCTGATTTTCCAAAAGAAAGTTCAGAAAAGTTCTTTTCCAATTTTGCTTGAGCAACATCTAATAATTACTAACCAAGACTAATGAACCAAGGCTAATGAACCCAAAGAGCCAAGTACCATTTTCTTTGGCCTTTAGAACTGGTAAAATTTGCCTCTTTGATTTATACACCAGAAGAAAATGAAGTAACGTCAGCCTACCGAGAACTTAGCAAAGATAGCCTCAGAGAAGTGCAAGTTGCGTGCCGTGGGTACTTATTCATGTCTGACTGCAGCCCCATGGACTATAGCTCACCAGGCTCCTCAGTCCGTGGGACTTTCCAGGCAAGAACACTGGAGTGGCTTGCCATTTCCTCCTCCAGGAGATCTTCCCAATCTAGGGATTGAACCATGTCTCCTGCAGGCGGAGACAGGAGGATTCTTTACCTCCAGGTAAAGAGCCACCAGGTAAGCCCTGGTGCAAGTACTGCACTGAAGTTAATGCCTATAAAGCAGACATTTTTAATCACTGAGAGGGCACACCGGACACACTTTGTTGGAATAAATGTTCCACTTCCAGAGTAAACTCAAGTTGAAAAGGAGGAAAGTGAGTGCCTTAAATACATTTCCCCCAAACTACCACGTTTGGTCTGCAGAATTTTATTCCTTTTGACAGATAACATCTCCCCCTTCCCTGGATACCACAGCCAGCTAGCTCACCTCACCTGAGGTGTCTTCTGACCTCCTCAGGTCCCAGGATTATTTATGTTCTGGTCATCACTAAGAAAATTCTAGCTGTAAATTTTGCCTCTTCAGTTTTCTTTACTTACACCAGCAACTTTAACTTTCATTAATTTGAGGATAATGTGTGACTGGAAAGATCCTGAAATCTGGAAACTGATTCTTTAGGTATAAATTTAATTTGGTTTACTCAGATCAAGAAAGAACTGACACTGTCCCCATCTATGATGCCTTGGTATTCTCAGGTACTTTCTGAGTTAGCTTGGAGCAGTTGCTAACCGTTGATGTTGATGGGGACCCTGGCAATCCCATGGAATTGTTGCTATGTGCATGGTGCCTCCTTTGTACCCAGGACCTTGTAACAACATTATATTTCTGAATGACCTTCTCTGCTGCAGTAGCTACAATCATGACGAAGTGCCTGGGCCTGATTTCCTGCCTCTAATCACTTTGCAGAGCCTTCTATTGATCCTTGAAAATAGAACTATGATCTTAGGTATGAGTCCTGGGAAGATAGCTTAGGGCTGAAGGCTGGACAGTCTGCAGCCCTGAATACCATGGGTGGGTGAAGTCACGTCTGTGGCTTCCAGGACAAGACAGGGAACAAAGGAATAAAAAGTATTTCTGTGCAGAGGTTTCCTCAGTGAACTTCCTAGCTCTTTGCCTGCTTGATGAATTTTAAAGTTATTCTTTATCATGTCAGCCACCTCCTGAATAACCCCTTGCATGCATGCGTTCATGCCCAGTAGCTTCGGTAGTGTCTGACTCTTTGTGACCCTATAGGCTGTAGCCCACCAGGCTCCTCTGTCCACGGAGCTCTCCAGGCAAGAAGACTGGAGTGGGTTGCCATGCCCTCTTCCAGGGAATCTTCCTGACCCAGGGATCAAATCTGCGACTCCTGTATTGCAGGTGGATTCTTTACCGCTGAGCTGCCGGGGAAGCCTGTTGAATAATCCCTTACTATCTCCCAGTACCTTTTCACCACTTGGCGTCTACATTCTCTCGAAAGATTAGGCCTGTCAGTGTGCCTCTCCAGTGTGAGTTCCCAGTCTCTCTCCAATGCCTCTGTTGCTCTGGTCTCCTCAGGACCCATTCCCTCACCTTCCATTGTTTCTCTCAGAAACCCCCTCATCTCTTTTCCTCAGAGCCAATCTCAAGCCCATTCAAACCAGTAGATTCCTACAGCCTCCTATCTTCCCTCCTTTCTACTTCCTGCCCAATCAGAGCTCGGGTTCTAGAGTCAGTCAGATCTGGGTTCAAATTCCGATTCTGCCACTTGTTAACTCCGTAAACTTGGGAAACTTTCTTAACATCAGAGCTTCAGTATCCCCAGTTATAAAACGGAAAATAGGACTTAGAGCTGCGGTGAGTGTTCAGTCAAGTCTGGCTTTGTGACCCCATAGACTGTAGCCTACCAGGCTCCTCAGTCCATGGGATTTCCCAAGCAATAATAATGGAATGGGTTGCCATTTTCTACTCCAGAGGATCTTCCCGACGCAGGGACTGAAACCATGTCTCTTGTATCTCCTGCTTTGGCAGGTGGATTCTTTACCACTGAGCCAACTGGGAAGTCCTAGGACCTAGAGCGATGTGAGACTAAATGAGGATTTGCATGCGCTGTGCTGTGCTTAGCTGTGTCCCACTCTGCGACCCCACGGACTGTAGTCCACCGGGCTCCTCTGCCCGTGGGATTTTCCAGGCAAGCATGCTGGAGTGGATTGCCATTTCCTTTTCCAAAGAATTTGTAAAAGTTGCTTTATTTTTGTCGTTGGTAGATAGCACTCAAAAACCAATTATGTGGCGTTGCTATTATCGGTTTATCGACTTTCATCTGAACCTCAGCTTTTTCTGTCAGATTGGGCAATCTGTGGTGGGCCCATCAGTTCTTTTCCCCCAGCCTCTATTCTCCTTCAGTTTGGTGCCTTACTCACCTCAGTAAACAAGAGCTGTGCTCTGGTTTCACAGCTTCTGCTCGGGAAGTGTTGGTGCTAGAGAGAGCCCTGAAACCAAGCTAATTGGTTCAACAACAAATTCTTGCTTCCACACATCAGCTGAGCTCTTTCTGAGGCCCTAGAAACTCTCTCTGGTAGTTCGCAATCAAGGCTAATCATTAGTGTCAACACAAGCACTTTTGAAAACATGGGTGCCTGAGTCCCACTCAGAGGAAGTAAATCAGAACCCTTGGGGCAGGGGGTCCAGTATAATTTTTTGCTTAAAAGTTCCCAGGAAGAGTATAATGTACAGTCAAGGATGAGAATTGCTGTTGGGCAAATTTTCTCCCACAGCAGCATTCCAAACTTTTTCTTCTATGCATAAGCCCACCTTAAAATCAAAGATGTTCTGTAGACCCTTCATTAACTTTCCACCTCCCACAACAGACTTCTGTTGATTCTGTCTTGGAGGATAAAGTATCACATTTCCTATCTCTAGACTCTCTTAACTGTCACATCTTTGTTGTTTTTACTATTTAGTTGCTCAGTTGCATCCTACTCTCTTGGGACCCTAGGGACTGTAACCCACCAGGCTCCTCTGTCCATGGGATTCCCCAGGCAAGAATACTGGAGTGGGTTGCTATGTCCTTCTCTAGGGAATCTTCCTGATCCAGAGATTGAACCTGCCTCTCTTGCATTGTTAGGTGAATTCTTTACCACTAAGCCACCAGGGAAACCCCCCTTCACATCTATCCCTTTTAAAGTAAAATACACCAATGGTAACTGCCTTCATTTTAAAAAAAATTTATTTATTTGGCTGCACTGGGTCTTAGTTGCAGCATGCTAGATCTAGTTCCCTGATCACGGATCAAACCCAGACCCCCTGCTTTGGGAGCACAATCTTAAGCATTGGACCATGGTTCTTCCTCTTAACTTGAACCTGAATTCCTGTCCAGGTTTTTCTTGATTCTAAACAACAAACAAGAATAGTCTTCCTCACTTCCATTACCTGAGTGAGAGGAAGGAGGAGCTAGCATTTACCTCCGGGCTGACATCATCCAGTTATGAAATCCTACCTGTTCTTGCTCTGGGGTATCACTTCCATCTCTCCTCTTTCATTATTACTGCCACTGTCCCAATCTAGGAGTTTTTTCTCTTGCTTGGATTATTTCAATAGCTACCCTGGATTTCTTGCTTTAACCTCTTTCCCTTGCTAACCCACCTTATACACTAGCACCAGGGTAATTTTTCCAGTTATATCAGTGTTCTGTTCAAACCTCTTTAGTGATTCTCTATTACCTACAGAATAAAATTTAAATCCCCTCCTTTCTTTTCACACTAAGTAGGGAGCCTCTGGAACCTCCTCACTCTAAACCTCATGAATGTGAGGCTGGTCCTACTGACTTGCAGATCACTGCTGAGGTTAGACTCTACTTGAGATTTTTTTTTTTTATCTTTCAATTTCTTGATTCTTCTCATCATTCAAATTTCAGCTTAACTGTTATTGCCTCTGAGATGAACATGACTTTTTTTTTTGTCTGTGCCATGAGGCTTAGAGGGTTTTAGTTTCCCGAGACCAGGGTTGGAACCCAGGCCCTTGGCAATGCAAGCACAGAGCCCTAATCACTGGAACGACAGGGAATTCCACTGACCGAGCCTTTATAAATAGTCTGCCTTTCCACCCTGGCTTTCCTGATGGCTCAGTGGTGAAGAATCCGCCTGCCAATGCAAGAGACATGGGTTCAATCCCTGGGCCAAGAGAAGGAAATGGCAACCCATTCCAGGATTCTCGCCTGGGAAATCCCAAGGACAGAGGAGCTTGGCAGGCTACAGTCCATGGGGTCACAAAAGAGTCGAGCACGACTCAGTGACTAAGCAACAACCTCCCCCCTCACTCTTTACCACATTAAGCTGCCTAAAATTATTTTGTTTGCCTGTTTATTGCCTATGCCCTCCCAAGCAGCAAGCCCAACTCAGCCCATTTCTGGTTTCACTGATTTATCCCAATTGCTCTTTTGTGCTGGCCACCACTTCAAGTTCTTTCCCTGCTGAGATAATGCAACCTGGATTGTTCAGAGTAGTCTGTGTTTAATGCCTGGATTGCTCCACAGTAATTATTAATAGTGTTTCTGTTTTTTCTCAATAATATTCCAATTTGGACAATAAGTTATACAACCACTGTTATTTATAGCCTTGTACCTTAGACATTTGTGTGTGTATGCTGTCGCTTCAGTTGTGTCCGACTCTTTGTGATGCTATGGACTGTAGCCCACCAGCTCCTCTGTCCATGGGATTCCCCAAGCTAGAATATTGGAGTAGGTTGCCATGCCCTCCAGGGGATCTTCCCAACCCAGAAATAGAACCTGTAGCTCCTGCATTGCAGGTGGATTCTTTGCAGCTGAGCCACGAGGAAAGCCTTCATAGCCATTTGTACATATGTCTTATTTCTAAGCTCACTGAGGACAGGAAGCAAGTCATGTTCTTATGTCTTTCATCAATAACACATAGTAAAGTATTTTGTATAAATATAGTAGAAAGCTCAGAAAGTGTTTGTTAAATAAGACTGGCTGATACATTAGACTATCACATATGTGAAGAGTCTAGCAAAATAGCTAATACATTCTAAGTGTGTTAGGTTAAAACAAAAAAGATCAATATATGTTGCTTTCCTTTGCCCCAGTTGACCGCAAATGTCATGTCTCCCAAGCTCTTTGTTGACAGGCTGTGCCACGTAATTTAGTATCCAATTACACACTAGCTAGTTTGCTTTTATTGAGTTTTTGTGTGTGTGTGTGTGTGTGGTCATATTTCTTCTACTAGATTGGAAACTCTTTGAAGGCAAGCATCATTGTCTTCTAATTCTCTATTCCACATAGCAAAACTAGTTCATGTTTATAAACTTGTTGATCACTGAGATTCTCCACACTCATTGGCTGGTAATTTGTAGGAAAGAGTGAAATAATGACCATAGTTGGAAGTATCAGCTTAGGTCCCAAAAATCAGGCAACAGTGTTGAAAATCACCTTCCCTCTTTGTAGCTGATGCCTCTGTGTTCTTCCAGCCAGCAAACGTAGGAGGAGTAGGAAATCCTATTCCTAAGGATTTCAGTGACATTTTCTGAGTGTGGGTTCAAAAGATCAGGTAATAGTTATGCGAAAGCATAGTTGTCTTTTGGAAATAGGGGAAGAATGAAAACTATGCGTAGTGTTGAGAGCTGACTTCAAGTACAAGCTGGGATAGAATTTCTCAGCGATTTAACCTCCCTAAACCCGTTTTCTCATCTGGAAAATCAGGACGATACCTCTGCCTCTGGGGTGGTTGTGAGAAGAGTACATAAGAAATAACACATAAAATGCTTAGCAGAGGGCCTAACTTATTGCAAGCCTCAGTAAACAATAGCTATTTTTATAGTGGGTGATCTAGGTAGCTAAAGGTTTCGATGCTAAAGGTGGGGAAGCTAAAAATATAATTGCTATCGAATTTTTAGTTAAATCTTGTTTCTAGTGTCAGTGACAGCTGTAATTCTTTACCTGTTTATTCATTCAACCATTTTTTGTTGTTGTTGTTCATTTATTCACTGTTCATTTGTTTATTCTATGCCAGATACCAGGATTCCCTGGTGGCTCAGACAGTAAAGTGTCTGCCCACAATGCAGGAGACCCAGGTTTGATCCCCGGGTCGGGAAGATCCCCTGGAGAAGGAAATGGCAATCCACTCCAGTACTCTTGCCTATAAAATTCCATGGATGGAGGAGCCTGGTGGGCTACAGTCCATGGGATCGCAAAGAGTCAGACATGACTGAGCAACTTCACTTTGTTTCATGCGAGNAAGATCCCCTGGAGAAGGAAATGGCAATCCACTCCAGTACTCTTGCCTATAAAATTCCATGGATGGAGGAGCCTGGTGGGCTACAGTCCATGGGATCGCAAAGAGTCAGACATGACTGAGCAACTTCACTTTGTTTCATGCGAGATTCACAATGAATGCTTATTAAATATTGTTGAATAAGGGTGATGTGAAGAAAGAAATAGATGAGGGAAATTAAGAGGTACAAACTTCCAGTTACAAAATAAAAGAGTTGTGGGTGTGAAACGTTCAGTGTGGGGAATATAATCAATAACTATGTTCTTTGTAAGGTGACACATGGTAACTAAACTTACTGTGATCAGTTTGAAATGTGTAGAAATACCAAATAACTATGCTGTGTAATAGAATGAACATAGAACATAGTCTTGTAGATCCATTATACTTCAAAACCAGACAATTAGTATTGACATATGTACACCACTATCTATAAAACAGATAACTAATGAGAACCTTTTATGTAGCACAAACAACTTTACTTGGTACTTTGTAGTGACCTAAATGGGAAAGAACTCCAAAAAAGAGGGGATATATGTATACATCTAGCTGATTCACTTTGCTGTCCACCAGAAATTGACACAGTGGTGTAAAGTAAGTATAGTCGAATAAAAAACAAACAAATAAATCCATAGTGAAAAAACATCAGATTTGTCGTTACCAGAGAGGCAAGTTGGGGCAGGAGGAATTGGATGAAGGCAATCAAAAGGTATAGACTTCCATGCATAACATAAATAATTACTAGGAATGTAGTGTACAATATGATGAATATAATCAACACAGTTGTATAGTGTACATGAAAATGGTTAAGAGAGAAAATTCTAAGAGTTCTCATCACAAGAAAAATTTTTGTTTCTATTTCTTTTCTTTTATATCTGTATACAGTAATGGATGGTCACTAAACATTTCATGATATATGTAAGTCAAATCATTATTCTGTATTCCTTAAACTTATTCAGTGCTGGATGTCAATTATAAATAATTATAAATAAAGCTGGAAGGAAAAAAATTCAGTTATAACTAAAAATGTTGACTTATTTGTTGCCTTGCAAATAGCTGAGGAAAGAAGAGAAGCTAACAACAAAGGAGAAAAGGAAGGATATATCCATCTACAGAGTTCTAAAGAATAGCAAGGAGAGATAAGAAAGACTTGTTAATCAAACAATGCAAAAAAAAAAAAAAGGAAAATAACAGAATGGAAAAGACTAGAGATCTCTTCAAGAAAATTAGAGATACCAAGGGAACATTTCNAATATTTCTGCTTATGAAATGTATCTCTAATAGTTAGACTCAGAAAAGCAGAGAGTAGAATGGTGGTTGCCAAGGGCAGTGGGGAGGGGAAATGAGAGTTAATATTCAGTGGGTATAAAGTTTCAGCTTTACTAGATGAATTTGTTCTAGAGATTTACTATGCAGCATTGTGCCTGTTAATAGTACCATACAGAACAATCAAAATTTTGTTAAGAGGATAGATCTTATATTAAGTGTTTTTTTACTATAATAAAAAATAAACACATTCTAATAGGACTAAAAAGGTATTAATATTTTTATTCAAGTTATTTATCCTGG
The DNA here is from genome assembly GCA_006410875.1 of Neotragus pygmaeus. NCBI lineage: Eukaryota > Metazoa > Chordata > Mammalia > Artiodactyla > Bovidae > Neotragus > Neotragus pygmaeus. The sequence goes on along the minus strand of SJYV01024184.1, from coordinate 90,425 downwards.
GCAGAAGAGGAAATAAAACTTATTTTATATTTGGTTAACAGTATTCTTTCTAAATATTGATGCATCTCTTTTCAAAATTATTATTATTAGTTTTTTTAGTGAGCAGAAGAGTTCTTTCTTTTTTTTTTTTTTTTAANTATCCTGGGCAGAAGAGGAAATAAAACTTATTTTATATTTGGTTAACAGTATTCTTTCTAAATATTGATGCATCTCTTTTCAAAATTATTATTATTAGTTTTTTTAGTGAGCAGAAGAGTTCTTTCTTTTTTTTTTTTTTTTAACGCTGTCCATTATCACTCAAAGCCAAGAACTTAATGGTAAGTTAAGGAAAAAAACTGGGACAGTAAACCTAGTTAAGAGTCTCTGCTTATCTGGGACTTTCTTATCTTAAATGCAAGGTTTTCAGCAATGTCATTTCCAAATCCAGCACGCATGGTTTCAAGAAGGCCTCGTGATTTGGAATAATTTTATAATATTACCATAGCAACTCATGTGATTGCACAGATACTGAGAATAGAAATCCACAACAGAATTGTTAGGAAGGGATTTTTAAAAACACATATACAGTCAGAATTAAATAAAAATCAAATTGTACTTTTGTGGAGTGATGTTANAAAAAAAAAGGAAAATAACAGAATGGAAAAGACTAGAGATCTCTTCAAGAAAATTAGAGATACCAAGGGAACATTTCATGCAAAGATGAAATATCCAATAAAGGACAGAAATGGTACAGACCTAACAGAAGCAGAAGATATTAAGAAGAGATGGCAAAAATACACAGAACTATATAAAAGAGTTCTTAATGACCCAGATAACCAGATGGTGTAATCACTCACCTAGAGCCAGATATCCTGGAGTGGGAAGTCAAGTGGGCCTTAGGAACCATCACTATGAACAAAGCTAGTTCAAATCCTAAAAGCTATTTCAAATCCTAAAAGATGATGCTGTTAAAGTGCTGCACTCTATAGGCCAGCAAATTTGGAAAACTCAGCAGTGGCCAGAAGACTGAGAAAGGACAGATTTCATTTCAATTCCAAAGAAAGGCAATGCCAAAGAATTTTCCAACTGCCACACAATTGTATTCACCTAACATGCTTAGCAAGGTCATGCTCAAAATTCTGCAAGCTAGGTTTCAACTGTACATGAACCAAGAACTTCCAGATGTTCAAGCTGGATTTAGTAAAGGCAGAAGAACCAGAGATCAAATTGCTAACATCCGTTGGATCATAGAAAAAGAATTCCAGAGAAACATCTGCTTCATTGACTAGGCCAAAGCCTTTGACTGTATGGATCCCAACAAACTGTGGAAAATTCTTAAAGAGATGGGAATACCAGATCAACTTAACTTCTTCTTGAGAAATCTGTATGTAGGTCAAGGAGCAACAGTTAGAACTGGACATTGAACAACAAACTGGTTCAAAATTAGGAAAGGAGTTTGTTAAGGTTATATATTGTCACTCTGCTTATTTAACTTATATGCAGAGTACATCATGTGAAATCTCAGGCTGGATCAAGCACAAACTGGAATCAAGATTGCCAGGAGAAATATCAACAACCTCAGATATGCAGATTACACCACCTTTATGGTAGTAAGCAAAGAGGAACTAAAGAGCCTCTTGATGAAAGTGAAAGAGGAGAGTGAAAAAGCTGGCTTAAAACTCAACATTCAGAAAACTAAGATCATGGTATCTGGTCCCATCACTTCATGGCAAATAGATGGGGAAAGAGTGGAAACAGTGAGAGTCTTTATTTTCTTGGCCTCCAAAATCACTGCAGATGGTGACTGCAGCCTTGAAATTAAGACACTTGCTCCTTGGAAGAAAAGCTATGACAAACCTAGACAGTGGATTAAAAAGCAGTTTAATACAGCTTGAAACTTAATTAAAGCCATTTAATTTTGCTGACAAAATTCTGTATAGTCAAAGCTATGGTTTTTCCTGTAGTCGTTTCTTGATGTGAGAGTTGGACCATAACGAAGGCTGAGCGCTGAAGAATTGATGCTTTCAAACTGTGGTGCTGGAGAAGACTCTTGAGAGTCCCTTAGACTGAAAGGAGATCAAACCAGTTAATCCTAAAGGAAATCAACACTGAATATTTATTGGAAGGACTGATCATGAAGCTGAAGCTCTAGTATTTTGGCCACCTGATGTGAAGAGCTGACTCATTAGAAAAGACTCTGATGCTGGGAAATATTGAAGGTAGGAGGAGAAAGTGAAAGTGAAGTCGCTCAGTCGAGTCAGACTCTTTGAGACCCCCTGGACAACCAGGCTCCTCTATCCATGGAATTTTCCACGCAAGAGTACTGGAGTGGGCTGCCATTTCCTTCTCCAGGGGATCTTCCTCAAATCTGGGTCTCCTGCATTGCAGGCAGATGTTTTACTGTCTGAGCTACCAGGGTACTGACTAAGAGAAGGGAACGGCAGAGGATGAGATGGTTGGATGGCATCACTGACTCAACTGATATGAATTTGAGCTAGCTCTGGGAGATAATGAAGGACAGGGAAGCCTGGCATGTTGCAGTCCATGGGGTCACAAAGAGTTGGACACGACTGAGCAACTGAACAATGACAACAAAAAATATTGAATAAATAAGAGTAATAAGTAACATGAGGAGATGATGACATTTTGGGAGATATGCTCTCAATTTTATCTCTGGATGAACATAAAATGCCCTGTGACTAAGGTCAGGGTGCTGGTTGCTGAAAGTGCAAACCCGTGACTTCACCTACAGGGAACACAAAATATGTAACATTCCTTCAAGTCTTCTAATCTGTTACTGACCGGCAGCAGATGACTGCTTCCTGTGTGTGTGCCTGCTCAGTCGCTTCAGTTTTGTCCTTTGCGACCCTATGGAGTGTAACCTACAAGGCTCCTCTGTCCATAGGATTCTCCAGGCAAGAATACTGGAGTGGGTTGCCATGCCTTTTTCCAGAAGATCTTCCCAACCCAGGTTTCAAACTAGGATTTTCTGCACTGCAGGTGGATTCTTTACTGCTGGGCCATGGGGGCAGCCTGACTGCTTGCTACTTTGTGCAAAAACTCAAGGTTGCAGAGGTCAGTCCTCAGTTTCCCTTCTCTACCTCTAGACTCATCTTCCACAGAATCTAGCCTTACATCTTCCCTGACATCCCTTCCTTCTAATGTTCCAGGCAGAGTGAAGCACTCCCACTTTGGTGCCACCATTGTGCAAATTTCTATTAGTGAGCACATCTCTTGATATCAGAGATAACTTGGTTGTAGATGCACAAGTATTGGATCTATCTATGCCTCATTCTTTATACGTCCAACACCTGACATGAGGCCTGACATTTGATAGGTGCTCAGTAAATGTTTACTGAATGGGCTCTAGAGCAAACTAAACTGTACATTCCCTTTAGTCTCCTTTTCAAAAATAATCCTTCCAAAGGAATTACATAGTATCTCAATTTCTACTTCCTCGTCCTAGATCTTTTCCTGATGTCTTATATCGCCAAGTCCTATGGGTTCAGTCTCTAAAATATTTCCTGAATCTGTCTGCTCCTTATTACCCTGTTGCCTCCAATATCGACCAGTTTTCCACTGGCCTGTTTCCTGCTGTTGTGTCCTAAACTGGGCTCCCTACTTGCCCCGTCTTGTCCTATCTTGATCTATTCTCCACACATCCTCAGTGATATTTTTCATGTAAATGACAGCATTAGCACCTTGCATTGTCAATAGCTTCCCAACATGCTGAGAATACGCTCCCATTTCCCTTCCCTGGTCTGCAGGGTCTATATTATCCAAGTCCTATCTATCCTTCCTATTTCAGCTCCTGCGACTCTCCTTGTTGCTCATTCTACTCGTCACAGTGGCTCTTGGAAGTTCTTAACATCAGCAAACTCCTTCCCACCTCAAGACCTACTGTTTTCTCTAACAGAAGCACTTCTCCTCTCTCCTAACACAGCTGGCCTCTTGTTGTTCTTCAAGCAAATGTCATTCCTCAAAGACCCTCCCAAACACACATACACCCTGTCCTCTATCACAGGATCTTGTTTATTTTCTTCATAATTCTTATCAGAGTTCTAATTATTATATTTCATCATGATGACTTGGTTTGGGGAGGTGTCTGTTTGTTTCTGGCTGCATGGAATGTGAGATCTTAGTTTCCTGACTGTGGATGGAACCCTTGCTCCCTGCAGTGGAAACACGAAGTCTTAACCAGTGGACTGCCAGGGAAGTCCACCATGATTACTTGTTTACTGTTTGTCTTCCCTATTAGAATATAGGTGAACATGGAACACAACATATATTTTATTCCCAACTGTACCCCAAGTGCTTAGTACAGTCCCTGGAGCAAAGAATATACCAAACATGTACAAGTGAATACATGAATGAGTGCCCTCACTATTTTAAGTGCAAACTGTCTAGCTTTTCTTTTAACTTGCAAATAGGTATAAGACTCCTCAGACTAAAGGCTAAAGATTTACCCCTGACTTTCTCTTCCCCTTGCAGCTGCAGCCCTGTTGCTTCTTCCCTTACTTGACCAAAGAGTGGATTGTCTGTCTAGACCTCATCCACTCCCACTCTGTGAAACAGCTCTCACTAGTACCATGAATGACCTCTTTGTTTTTAAATCCACAGACATATGCTCCACTTCTCAGCCTACTTGACCTTTCTACAGCCACACTTCCTCAATTTGGTTCCACAGAACACTGGTCCCTTGAGTGGCTCTAATGAAAAAGTGTTCCTGTTCCTCCTATTAAACACCTTTGTAGCATCCTGTGCTTCAACTCTGTAGCATTTAGCTCACTTGCAGTTAATTTGTTTAATTAGTTAATATCTGACTTTTCTGAGAAATGCATGTTCTCAGGGACCCTTATCTGATTTTTACTGAATAGTCCCATATTCTAGCATGTAAAAGATGTTTGTTGAATTGAATGAATGAATGAATATGTTGCCCTCAGGGGAAATCACAATGTGAATCTATTAAATGTAAAATCCTACCCAGAAGAAATTTGTTCAAATTTATTTAGATCAGGATTTTCCAAACTCAACTGCCCATAGCTCTCTTTGTTCTCTCTCACACTCCCAGTAGAATGAATACCAGCAAACATCCTGGGGGAATTTATAAAACACACATGGGAACATGTTACTCTCCAGTGTTACATATTTTTGAATAATCACTGTTTCTCCATATCTTCCTCACCTGACTCCTAAGGACTCCACTTTTCCTGATTCTCTTTTTTTCCTTCGCAGGTGATCTCACCCATCATGAGGTCACCAGGCATTTAGTGTGTTGTTAACTACCAATTGTATAACCCCCAGGCCTGTGTCCCATCTAGTGACTAGATACATCTATCCTGGCTGCCTCACTAGCCTTTCATCCTGTGTCTAACCCCGCAATCTCCCTGGCCTTCTTGAATTGTATATCTTGGTTAATGGTATCGTCATTCATCTAAGACAGAAACCTAGAGGTCTAAATTAAATTGATCAACTTTATTTCAGAAATACTGTTTATCACTTGGGCTCCTCTGGTGGCTCAGGTGGTAAAGAATCTGCCTGCAATGTGGGAGACCTGGGTTTGAGCCTTGGGTTGGGAAGATCCCCTGGAGGAGGGCAACCCACTCCAGTATTCTTACATGGAGAATCCCCAAGGACAGAGGAGCCTGGCAGACTACAGTCCATGGAGTCCCAAAGAGTTGGACATGACTGAGTGACTAAGCACAGAACAGCCTATGTGGAAATACTGAGACACATTCTGGGGATAGAACAATAAAACGATAAACAGGTAATTATAATTATGTGTGATAAGTGCTATTATAGAGGAAGTAGACACAGTTCCCTGCAAGAGTCAGCAGGAGGGGGCACATAACTGGCAGGGTTTTCCAAAAGAAATTAAGTCTAAACTGAGACAGAGGTATGAGTAAGAATTAGCCAGATGAATGGGGAGGGGAGAATGAGAAGTGCACACGCAAAGCCTGGAGGCAAGACACAGTTTGGCACATTTGAAATAAAAGTAGTTCCAGTTGGCAAGAGAACAGAGCTATGGTGAAAGATGAGGCTGGAGAGAGAAGGGCAGGGCCAGATCGTGCAGGTCTTCCAGGTCAGACAGAGTTTGTAGTTTACCTGAGGGCCATGGAGAAGTCACTTAAGCAGGGAATCAGAAGCTCAAATGCCTTCAGGGGAAGGCAGGTGGCCTAAATCAATGTCCTAGAGGAAGCAATGGGGCCCAAAAAGACTGTCAGAGTGCACAGTCCCCTGAAAGCACTCAACTTTGAATTTTAAAACTGTGACCTGGGCAAGAGCCACAGTCACACTTTTTTCCTTTTTTAAATTATTTATTTAGCTGTGCCAAGTTTTAGTTGCGGCACGTGGGCTCTGCAGTTGCAGCATATGGGCTCTTTGTTGTGACATGTGAAATCTAGTTCCCTGACCAGGGATAGAATCCGGGCCCCCTGCATTGGGAGGGCGGAGTCTTAGCCGCCGGACCACCAGGGAAGTCCCCGCATTCGTCTTTTAGAAAAAGAAATTAGACGCATGGAATGAAGCTAGGCAAGAGGCAGGAAGATCAGAAGGCAGTCCAGGTGAGAAATGAAGGTTTGAGTGGGAATCAAGTGTGGAGGGAGAGAAGTGGTAGGTTCTAGATATATTTAGGAAGAAGAATCACCAGGCCTTGGGGTAAAATTGATCTGTGGCTAAGGGATGATGGATTGTATAATTTTATATTTTATGTCATGACAAGAAAAATTTAAACAAAATTTTTCTTTGCCCATTTGAGCTTCCTCCTTTCCCTTTGGTATGTATTATGTATCTACATTAACTAGATCTCCTTAGGAGATGACATCTATCTTGATCTCATCAAAGGTCACAACTTCTCAGGAGATATCCTTCCTTCTTGCTTAAATATTATAGCCACAGCGACCCATAATCTGGATTGTGTAAACTTCCAATAATACATCACTTAATATAATAGAGCCCTCTTTCTCAAAAACTGATATGTGTGTTTTGACCTTTAATGGGCTGAACTGTTCTAAGCAGTTTCCGAGAGGCTGTTCCCAAGTTATACTTTGGCTCAAATAATTATTCATCAACAGGGAGAAATCAAGATTTGTTTATTACTGTTATTGTTGCTATTGCAATGAGGATTCTATAGGACAGTGAAAGAGATGGCAAAAGGTCAATGGTAAGAACAGCCAAATGGAAAGAAACACAAAGAACTAAAAAGATGAGGGGTTAAAAAAAGATGTAATTTAAAACAAATTGTATTTGGGCTTTTGACCTTGATACTGAGTCATGAAGGCAAATTAAAAGCCTGAAAGTTCAAATTGGAGTTCCAGTAAGCAACGCCAGATTAAACATGCATTTAATTCCACTTCCTTTCGAAACTCTAATAAAATGACAGAAAAGAGACTAAAAACAAAACAAAACAAAACACTGCTTAAGAACAAGGAGAACAAGAGAGGAGAGGAACGTTGATCAAATTAGCAGAAACAGGGAAGTGGCTTCCTGCACCGACAGAGAAAGCCAAGAAGCAACTTGGATTTCCATCCCACAACTTGCAAAGGCTCAGGGACTGATGGCATTGGTACCTCTCGAAGTTGTGGAGAGGAGGGACTATGAACAGGAGATGGATTGAGAGTCTGGTTAAAATGCTGTTAGACATCCAGAATCGCTCACTGACCCCAAATGGCTGGGCAACCTCTCCTCTCTTCCCTCATTCCAACAGAAAGCTGGAGATCTAGTTTCTGGAGCAGGTAAATGAGACAAAAACCTAAAGATACAGCCTTTAGCTGTTCCTCAAAGAAAGAGACCTGCAAGAACAGTAAAGTACCCAGATGATAAGCAAACACTCCCCTCCACCCACCCACCCCTACATAGACAACCAAGAACCACTAGATATCTGAGAATGTCCTCTTATGTGAAGATGAGACCAGAACAAATACAAAAAAAAACTACTTACAGAAAACAGACTAGGTAAAAACCTGCCTCCTGTCTTCCTCTCTTCTATTCCCCTTCACTAATTTAGTCCCACCGCCATGGATATGAGCAGATAGATATCTATGAGGGGTTGGGAGAGGTGGTATTAAAGCAGGGTGAACAGGACTTCTGTGGGGTGGAAATGACACTGGCAGCCAGGTACAGGCTGTTGAAGTCCAAGTAGAGTGACAAGAATCCACAGAGGTATTGAGCCCAAGTAAGGTAAAGAGAATATTTGCAGGGGGAGTGGGAATGGAGGCAGCAGCTGCCTGCCAGGGTTTTAGAGGTCAGATGAGTCAGACGGGCCATCAAGCATTGAGGCGGCTGCTGCTGTTGCTAAGTCATATCCAACTGTTTGAGACCCCATAGACCACAGCCCGCCAGGTTCTTCCTCCATCCATGGGATTTCCTAGGGAAGAATATTGGAGTGGGTTGCCATTTCCTCCTCCAGGGGATCTTCTCAACCCAGGGATCAAACCTAAGTCTCTTGCATCACCCGTACTGGCAGGCAGATTCTTTGCCAACTGCACCACTTGGGAAGCCCAAAGCATTGAGGGGTAGGTGGCAATAGGCCCAAGCTTGGTGTCAGAGCCTGGGCAGGGCAAGGAGACTATTTGTCCAGGAGAGGCAGGGGCAGCCATACAGTTTGGGACATCAGAGTTTGAGCAGAGTAAGGAGTTATGTCCATAGCCAGTGTGATATGTTAGAGCCAAAAGGGAGGGAAGAGAGCATCTGAATGTGGTGGGGGCTGGATGTGACAGTGGCCCCAAACAGGTTATGGGTATCTAAGTAGAATAAGAATGACTAGGATCCGGGAAAGGCAAGTAACTGCAAGTGGAGTTCTGGATACACATATTTTCTAGCTTTATCCGCTGAGAGAGAGCTTGGAAACAACAATGCGTGCATGTGTGCGAACCAAGTCACTTCAGTAGTGTCCGACTCTTTGGCTGGCAACCCTATGGANGGCAAGTAACTGCAAGTGGAGTTCTGGATACACATATTTTCTAGCTTTATCCGCTGAGAGAGAGCTTGGAAACAACAATGCGTGCATGTGTGCGAACCAAGTCACTTCAGTAGTGTCCGACTCTTTGGCTGGCAACCCTATGGACCTCTGTCCATGAGATTCTCCAGGCAAGAATACTGGAGTGGGTTGCCGTGCCCTCCTCCAGGGGATCTTCCTGACCCAGGGATCAAACCCATGTTTCTTATGTCTGCAGCATTGGCAGGCAGGGTCTTTACCACTAACACCACCTGGGAAGCCCCGAAACAACAATACTCCAATGGCAATTAACACCTCTACTGTCCAAATCCTGGTGTCTAAATACCATCCCCAACTAAAAGAAACCTGGGACCCTTGAGGAAATGATTGATTCCAGAGCTGAGATAGGGAAAATACAAGATAAACCTGGACCGTCTTTCTGTGTCGGAAATAAAGAGATTCTTAAAGAATAATGCAGACAAAGTAAAAGAACATAAAAGGGGCTTGATGGGGACTCTCATTAAATAATGACAATCAAAGGTTATAATACATTGAATAAAATAGGAATCTATATGTCCATACTGATATAAAATTGAATAAATAAGTGAATGGATAGAAGAGAAAAATTTTCCTTACTTTAAGAATGATAACTAATAAATTAAAAGGAATAGTAAAGTGAAAAATCACCATTTGGCAACCATCATAGTAAAAATTCATTAAGCCAAAGAAACTAACGAGTAAAAGTTTGAAGAGGAACAGGATATATACACAGTCTCAAAGTACCTCTGCACAAAATGTTTACTAAATTACATGGGGCAAAAGAGTAACTTCACATGGAGAAAACTAGCAGATATCACTTTAATCAGGTGATCAAAATAATCTGAATAATGGGACACATTGAAACCGGTTATTACCTGGGTATTAACTGGTGTGTGTGTGTGTGTGTGTGTGTGTGTGTGTGTGTGTGTGTGTGTGTGTGGTTAGTTGTGTCCAATCTTTGTGACCCCATGGCCTGCAGCCTGCCAGGCTCCTCTGTCCATGGGATTTTTCCCAGCAAGAATACTGGAAAGGGTTGCCATTTCCTCCTCCAGTACTAGGGGTACCAGTGGTAAAGAATCTTCCTGCAGAAGATGCAACAGACACAGGTTCTATCCCTGGGTCAGGAAGATCCCCTGGAGAAGAGAATGGCAACCCACTCCAGTATCCTAGCCTGGAAAAATCCCATGGACAGAGGAGCCTGGCAGGCTGCAGTCCATGAGGTCGCAAAGATTGGACATGACTGAGCGGGCAGGTGCAGGCCTCCAGTGTTACCTGATAGGAGGCAATAAGGACACATCATCACTTCATGATGTTCTTGCTCCCAAAAAACATAATATGAATTTAGTCATGAGGAAACTCCAGCTGAGGGACATTCTACGACGTAAGTGACCTGTAAAAAAATTGTCGAGATCAAGAAAGCCAAAGAAACAGTGGAATAATTGTTTTAGACAGAAAGAAACTAAAGAGACATGACAATAAATGCAGTGTATGGTCCTGGATTGGATCCTTTGTTATAAACGGCAGCGTTGGGACAACTGAAGAAATTTAACTGGGATCTGTAGATTAGATGGCAGTCATGTACCAGTATTAATGTGTTGATTCTAATGATATTGTTAGGTAGATTTTGTTTGAGGAAATACTCAAGTACTGGGAATGATGGGTATGACACCCATCATTGGCAATTTACCCATGTTGGCAATTTACTCTTAAATGATTTAAGAAAAATTTTCTTTAAACTATTCTTGAGGGGACTTCCCTGATGGTCTAGTTGTTAGGACTCCTTGCTTCCACTTAGGGGTCATGGTTTTGATTCCTGGTTGGGGAAGTAAGATTCCACATGCTGCATGACACAACCAAAAAGCAAAACAAAACAACCTGTTCTTGTCTTTTTTTTGAAAATTTAGAATTTTCTTAAAATAAAAAGAGAAATCAAATTAAAAATATATCACTAATATCCTCAGATAAATAAGTAACTATCAAATTAATGAAATAAGAACAGACACTATGAAAAGAAACACTCAAACAAAAAAGGACTCTTGCAAATTAAAAATATGGGTGCCCCGGCACACTTCTGGGAGCCCAGACTCTGTCATTGGGTCCAGCCCTGGGTCTCCAGTCGTGAGTGAGGCAGCATGTTGAGATGCAGCTTGGAAAACCAGGACGCTCAAACCAGACAACTGCAAGATGCTGTCACAAATGTGGAGAAACATTTTGGGGAGCTGTGCCAAATCTTTGCTGCTTATGTGCAGAAAACTGCCAGACTGAGAGACAAAGCGGACCTCCTGGTGAATGAAATCAATGTATATGCCTCTACTGAGACCCCGCATTTAAAGCAGGGCCTGAAAAACTTTGCTGACGATTTTGCCAAATGTCAGGATTATTGACAAGCTGAGGTTGAAAGACTTGAAGCCGAAGTAATTGAACCTTTGAAAGCTTATGGAACCGTTGTAAAAATGAACTCATATGATCTCAAAGCAACATTAACAGCAAGGAATCAAGAACTTAAACAATTAACTCAGTTAGAAAGAACACATCAGAGAAACCCATCTGATCGACATGTTATTTCGCCGGCAGAAACTGAATTACGAAGAGCTACAATGGATGTTCTAACTTCCTGACCTGCATACAGATTTCTCAAGGGGCAGGTCAGGTGGTCTGGTATTCCCATCTCTTGAAGAANGAAGGAATGATGCCAAAGCTGAAACTCCAATACTTTGGCCACCTCATGCGAAAGTTGACTCATTGGCAAAGACTCTGATGCTGGGAGGGATTGGGGGCAGGAGAAGAAGGGGACGACTGAGGATGAGATGGCTGGATGGCATCACTGACTTGATGGACGCAAGTCTGAGTGAACTCTGGGAATTGGTGATGGACAGGGAGGCCTGGTGTGCTATGATTCATGGGGTGGCAAAGAATCGGACACGACTGAGCAACTGAACTGAACTGACCATACATTTAGCTATGACTGCCATCCCTTTAGCTATGACTGCCATCCCTTTAGCTATGATTACCATACTACCTTATATTAGTTTTAAGTGTGTAGCATACAGATTCTTTACTCCTCCCTTTCACTTCTTGCTTGCACCCCACGTGATAGATGCTGGTTGTGAATGGTAAATAGCAACTGTGCTGCTCTGGGCTGAGGGTGGTGGTCATCGTGCCACCCAGGAGGTGACCCTGTCACCCACCTTTCCATACGTGAGGGGGGTCCCCTTTAACTCAAACTCAATCAGCACATAATGCTTCCTCCCCAAAGGGAATTTTGACTCATTCCATGATTGCTAGATGTCTAGAATTTTGAACCAGTTAAAAAACTAAAAAGGAATACAGGTATACATTAATTACTGAAAACATCTCTTGAGTGTCTGATAGAATGGTCTGAACCTGCATCTCAGCAACTCAATGGCTAGAACCAGAGCCCCAAACAGCAACTTTAAAACCTCTACACATTAGCTCTCCTTTGGAGGAACATGTTTCAGGGGAGATTTGTTTGAGGAGGCCTCACTCCATGGAATCTTCACTTGAATCTCAGTGCTAAGTATTCTTTGGAGAATTCAACACAGAGTGATATTAATAAATAAAATAATTCAGATCAGAATATTGGATAATCTGGAGTTTGCTTCTGCAGTACATCTCCTACGTATGAATCTTCAAGTTTCCAATTTTCAAAGGTGGGAATGTGTGTCCCGTCAACATCACACATAAGTGACACTGCCGCTCGCCCTCCGTCTCCCGTTGCTGATGACCCTGCAGCTCTGCCATCTCCTACTCCCACCTCCTCCAGTCAGCAACTCGTCTTGCCTGTTCATTCAATGCCAGCCCATGTGCCAGCTGTTGTTCTGTGCTACTGTACTTCTCAAGGTGCTACACTGTGACATTAAAAATGTCTATTTTGTGTGTGTTTGTTTGCTTCTTATTTATTACAAGTGTGAAAAGTATTATAGACCTACTACAATACAGAATTACGTAGCCAACTGTGCTAGCAGGTGCCTAGACTCACTTTGTTGGACTCACACACAAATTGGACCCACGCAACGTGCTCTTGGAACAGAACTCGTTCACATATAGGGGACTTACTGATCACAATGTTATTTTCTTTCCTCCTCACTTCCCTTTCTGTACTTCACTGCTCCCTCCAACCCCAGGAGAAAGTTTTTCTGATCTTCTTTCACCTCCCTACCCCATCCCACCCCATGGCCAGCTTTGTGTAAATGCACAGATTCCACAGGCTTCTCTGGTGCCTCAGATGGTAAAGAACCCTCCTGTAATGCAGGAGACCTGGGTTTGATCTCTGGGTCAGGAAGATGCCCTGGAGAAGAGAATGGCTACCCACTCTAGTTTTCTTCCCTGGAGAATTCCATGGATAGAGGAGCCTGGAGGGCTAGAGTCTATGGGGTTGCAAAGAGATGGACAGAACTGAGCAACTAACACTTCACAGATTCCTCAGAACCAACCTCATGCCATAGCAGGAGCACTTGGTACAAGTGCTTAAAATATAAAGCAACCCAGGCCACACCTAAACATACTGAATGAGAATCAGGAGGCCCCTAGAAAATTAGATTTTATGACTCTTCACAGCTTCAGGAAACAGTAAGAACACTAGCTACAGGGACAGACATTTGCATTTTGCTTTATGGCCACTAAATCCAGAAGGTCACTGAGTAAATAATTTTCACAAATGTAAACTGTCCCTATAAGACCTGCCCTGCCCACGGGACTTTGTAAACATGAAAGCACGTAATAAATGAGATCCAGCCTTACGGACTTATCTTGAATTAGTCATGAAGGAAAGAAGGACGTTTATAGAACCTAATTTCCATTTATTTGCTAATTATAAAATACCTATATACCAGTTCCAAAGCAAAGTCCTCCATGGATATAAGAGGTTCAAGGCACTGAAGTAGTATTTGTCCTATCACAGACTCACAAAGCACATTTTATACATTTCAAATAAATCACTGACACTGAACATGTGACAATGAAATCAGAGTCAATGGTTGGCAGGATGACTTGCAGAACTTGGCTGTGGTCTTCAAGAGCCTTTAGCTCAGTGGTTTTCAAAAATGTCTTAAGTCATCTGTCATCTTTTTCAAATGAAATCTACATAAGACCACAATATAAAATATTAATAAAAGTGGAGTTGTTCTGGTCAAAGCAGGAAAGGGAGACAAACTGAGTCAAATCTCTGATTTTACAGGAGAGGTGATTTAGGTTCAGAGAAGGGTTTTGTTTACAAAGAAATCAACAAGGAAACTATGAATAAAACATGCATAGTTTGAGTCTCAATCCAGACACTTTTTCCAGTAAATTATGATCAACCTAGAACAGGAATCTGACAAGAAGAAAGTTGAATCACCTAGATTCAACGACTGTATAGTTTGTTTGAGCTTTCATAGCAAAGCACCACAGATTAGGCAACTGAAACTGCAGCAACATGTTTTCACAGTTCCGGAGGCTAGAGCTGGGAGGTCAAGCTGTCCACAGGACTGGTCTCTGCAGAGGCTTCTCTCCTTGGCCTGGAGAACATCTTCTCCGGCTGTGTCCTCGAGGGACCTTGCCTCTGTGTGTGCCCACGTCCCCACACCCTCTTCTCCTAAAGACACCAGGCCCATTAGATTCAGGGCTCCACATAGGATCTATTTTATCTTAAACACTCCTTTAAAGGCCCCACTGCCAAGCAAATCGGAGAAAGCAATGACACCCCACTCCAGTACTCTTGCCTGGAGAATCCCATGGACAGAGGAGCCGGGTGGGCTGCAGTCCATGGGGTCTCGAAGAGTCAGACACAACTGAGCGACTTCACTTTCATGCATTGGAGAAGGAAATGGCAACCCTCTCCAGTGTTCTTGCCTGGAGAATCCCAGGGATGGGGAAACCTGGTAGGCTGCCGTCTATGGGGTCGCACAGAGTCGGACATGACTGAAGCGACTTAGCAGCAGCAGCAGCCAAGCAAATAAGGCCTTCAGAATAAGGCTTCCCTGGGGCTCAGACGGGACTCTACCTGCAATGCAGGAAACCTGGGTTTGATCCCTGGGTTGGGAAGGTCCCCCAGAGAAGGGCATGGCTATCCACCCCAGGATTCTTGCCTGGAGAATCCCATGGACAGAGGAGTCTGGTGGGCTACAGTCCATGGGATCGCAAAGAGTCAGACGTGACTGAGTGACTGACACTTTCTCTTTTCCAAGTACAGCCACATGCTGAGGTCCTAGGGGTTTAACATGTATTTTGTGAGGGGGCTACCACTCAGTCTATAGCAATGACCAGCCCTGAACTGAACACTTCTGGATTCAGTTACACTGTCTCAAATAGAGAAGGGACACACAGCAGGTTTGGTACTGGCCTTTGAGCTTGTTAACACGGTGATTTCGAATGGTGAGTCACAGCACGCCTTGACTATTTTTTGTGAGAAGTGTGGAAAGTAACTTGTTTTAACTTGTCACCACCTCATATGGTATTTAAATAACTAGCATATTTAAAAAAATTTTTTCTAGTCATGTAAAAAAATGGAAAATAAGGGTGGGTTTGAAGATGATCCTGTAACCCACTCTCAAGAAGTGAATGCATTTCCTTAAAGAAAATGACGGTGTTACAATCACGCCGCTGAGAAGTTGCCTGCAGGTCATGGCCTCCGTCTGCTCTGACACCACAGTGACCCCCGCCACTGGCCCCACAGCTGCTGTTGGCATCGTGAGCCACCTCCAATGTTTGTTTCTAAATCCAGGGCATCTATGGGGCGGGAATGTGCCTGTGACCTTCATCCACCATGCAGGTGACGGCAGAGCAGAGGCGAGGAACCAATGAGAAGCAGCCCCACAGCTAAGATGTTGCTAAGGCAGGTCCTTCTCTGTGCTCGACTTCACCAGGGAATACGAAGACCCATATAAACCTTATGCTCCATTTAGGGTAACAAAGCCTGTGCCATAATTATAGACAGCTCTGAGTTTTAGGAAACTTTTAAACTCAATAAAATAAGCCCCAGACACAGAGAAAGGGCAACACAGCTCCTCAGGTATGGAGCCCACTGGCAGCAATTCTGGGCCCGAGGGCAGTGTGGCTGAGAACACCTGACGGGCGGGGGCAGATGGCGGGTGGCACAGGACGTGGCAGGGCGCCTGGCTTTGGCTTCATCCCTCCAGGCCAGGCTGGAGGAGACCGTCCAGCCCAGGGGCCCTGCCACCACCTGCTTCCAGGGCGCAGAGTCTGGAGGAGACATCAGTCCTGCTTTTAAATGTATCTGGAGGGAGGAATAAGTTAGGACTTTGGGAATAACATATACACATGACTATATATAAAATAGATAATCTATAAGCATCTACTGTATGGTACAGGGAACTATTAACTCATAAGGGAAAACAATATGAAAGAGAACATATATATATAAATATATACATATATTTTTCTTGTTTAGTCACTGTACATAGATATTATATATAAATACACACATTTACTATACAGAGATATATACTACATACAAATATATGTGTTCAGGTCAAGAAGCAGCAGTCAGAACTGGACATGGAACAACAGACTGGTTCAAAATTGGGAAAGGAGAACGTCAAGGCTGTATATTGTCACCCTGTTTATTTAACTTCTATACAGAGTACATCAAGAGAAATGTCAGGCTGGATGAAGCACAAGCTGGAATCAAGATTTCCAGGAGAAATATTAATAACCTCAGATATGCAGATGACACCACCCTTATGGCAGAAAGTGAAGAAAAACTAAAGAGCCTCTTGATGAAAGTGAAAGAGGAGAGTGAGAAAGTTGGCTTAAAATGCAACATCCATAAAATGAAGATCATGGCACCTGGTCCCATCACTTCATGGCAACTAAATGGGGATACAATGGAAGCAGTGACAGACTTTATTTTCTTGGGCTCCAAAATCACTGCAGATAGTGACTGCAGCCATGAAATTCAGACACTCACTGTTTGGAAGAAAAACTATGACAAACCTAGACAAAGTATTAAAAAGCAGAGATATTACTTTCCAGACAAAGGTCCATGTAATCAAAGCTATGGTTTTTCCAGTAGTCATATATGGATGTGAGAGTTGGACCACAAAGAAAGCTGAGTACCAAAGAACTGATGCTTTCAAACTCTGGTGTTGGAGAAGACTCCTGCAAGTCCCTTGGACTGCAAGGAGATCCAACCAGTCAATCCTAAAAGAAATGAGTCCTGAATATTCATTGGAAGGACTGATGCTGAAGCTGAAGCTCCAATACTTTGGCTTCCTGATGCAAAGAACTGACCAATTGGAAAAAAAACCCCTGATGATGGGAAAGATTGAAGGCAGGTGGAGAAGGGGACAACAGAGGATGAGATGGTTGGATGGCATCACTGACTCGATGCACATGAGTTTGAGTAAACTCCAGGAGTTGGTGATGGATAGGGAAGCCTGGCCTGCTGCAGTCCATGGGGTTGCAAAGAGTGAGACACCACTGAGCTACTGAACTGAACTGATATATACTATATACTATAGAAATACATCCACATATCTGAGGTTGTTGATGTTTCTCCCACCTATATTGATTCTAGCCTGTACCTCATACAGCCCAACATTTCTCAGGATGCACTCAGCATATAGGTTAAATAAAGAGCGTAGGAGAAACATCAACAACCTCAGATATGCAGATGATACCACGCTAATGGCAGAAAGTGAAAAGGAACTAAAGAGCCTCTTGATGAGGATGAAGGCGGACAGCGAAAGAGCCAACTTAAAACTAAATATGAAAAAAACTAACATGACATCTGGCCCCATTATTTAATGGCAAATAGAAGGGGAAAAGGTGGAAGTAGTGACAGATTTCCTCTTCTTGGGCTCTAAGATCACTATGGATGGTGACTGCAGCCATGAAATCAGAAGACAATTGCTTCTCCACAGGAAAGCCATTATAAGCCTGGACAGTGTGTTGAAAAGCAGAGACATTACTCTGCTGACAAAGGTCCATTTAGTCAAGGCTATGGTCTTACCAGTGGTCACATATGGTTGGGAGAGCTGGACCATAAAGGAAGCACAGCACCAAAGAATTGATGCCTTCAAACTGTGGTTCTGGAGAAGACTCCTGAGAGTCCATTGGACTGCAAGGAGATCCAACCAGTCAATCCTAAAGGAAATCAAACCTGTATACTCACTGGAAGGACTGATGCTGAAGCTGAAGCTCCAGTATTTTGGCCCTGATGAGAAGAGCCAACTCACTGGAAAAGACCCTGATGCAGTGAAAGACTGAGGGCAGAAGGAAAAGAGGGCATCAGAGGAGGAGATGGCTGGATGGCATCACTGATACAAAGGACATGAACTTGGGCCAACTTCTGCAGATGGTCAGGGACAGGGAGACCTGGTGTGCTGCAGTCCGTAGGGTTTCAAAGAGTCGGGAATGACTGTGTAACTGAACAACAATAAAAATACGTATAGATATATACTGAATATACTCACAGATAGATACTGTATGGGGCTTCCCTGGTGGCTCAGATGGTAAAGAATCTGCCTGCAATGCAGGGGACCTGGGTCTGTTCCTTGGGTTGGAAAGATCCCCTGGAGAAGGAAATGACAACCCATTTCAGTATTCTTAGCTGGAGAATCCCATGGAAAGAAACCTGGAGGGCTGCAGTCCCTGGGGTTGCGAAGAGTTGGCACGGCTGAATGACTAACACACATATACTCTAGGTAGTATATACCTATACATAGTATCTATATGTATTTATATATATGCACATATGCATATTTGTCTGTTCAGTACAGTTCAGTCGCTCAGTTCAGTTCAGTCACTCAGTCGTGTCCAAGTCTTTGCAACCCCATGAATCGCAGCACGCCAGGCCTCCCTGTCCATTACCAACTCCCAGAGTTCACTCAGACTCACGTCCATCGAGTCGGTGATGCCATCCAGCCATCTCATCCTCGGTCGTCCCCTTCTCATCCCTCCCAGCATCAGAGTCTTTGCCAATGAGTCAACTCTTCGAATGAGGTGCCCAAAGTACTGGAGTTTCAGCTTCAGCATCATTCCTTCCAAAGAAATCCCAGGGCTGATCTCCTTCAGAATGGACTGGTTGGATTTCCTTGCAGTCCAAGGGACTCTCAAGAGTCTTCTCCAACACCACAGTTCAAAAGCATCAATTCTTTGGTGCTCTGCCTTCTTCACAGTCCAACTCTCACCTCCCTACATGACCACAGGAAAAACCATAGCCTTGACTAGACAGACCTTAGTCGGAAAAGTAATGTCTCTGCTTTTGAATATACTATCTAGGTTGGTCATAACTTTTCTTCCAAGGAGTAAGCGTCTTCTAATTTCATGGCTGCAGTCACCATCTGCAGTGATTTTGGAGCCCAAAAATATAAAGTCTGACACTGTTTCCACTGTTTCCCCATCTATTTCCCATGAAGTGATGGGACCGGATGCCATGATCTTCNTACTGGAAAAACCATACCATTGACTAGATGGACCTTTGTTGGCAAAGTAATGTCTCTGCTTTTCAATATGCTTTCTAGGTTGGTCATAACTTTTCTTCCAAGGAGTAAGCGTCTTTTAATTTCATGGCTGCAATCACCATCTGCAGTGATTTTGGAGCCCAAAAAATAGAGTCTGACACTGTTTCCACTGTTTCCCCATCTATTTCCCATGAAGTGATGGGACCAGATGCCATGATCTTCGTTTTCTGAATGCTGAGCTTTAAGCCAACTTTTTCACTCTCCTCTGTAGTAGTGTATATATGTCAATCCCAATCTGCCAGTGCGTCCCTCTCACCCACCCCCGTTTCCTCTAAGTCTTAATTTTATCTAGGTCATTCATTTTTTTGGATCACTATTTTGTACCAATTTGTATGTGCCTTGCCATGCTCAGTAGCTCAGGCGTGTCCTACTCTTTGCAACCCCGTGAACTATAGCCCACCAGGCTCTTCTGCTTATGGAAGTTTCCAGGCAAGAATAATGGAGTGGGTTGCCATTTCCTACTCCAGTGGATCTTCCCAACCCAGGAATCAAACCAGCATCTCCTACATTGACAGGTACAGTCTTTACCACTGGGAAGCCCACCAATTTGTATACATATCACTAATTCCTTGAACCTCTGGGCTGTTCATCTTCTTATAAAAATGGATTACTATTTACTTACACAGTTTTAATAGAAAGCAAAGTGTCAATACCCAAAGTATTCATAATTCTAATCTATTTAGCGCCACAAAAAAATGGAAGTCTTTTCAGGAGGCAATCCCATTGGTGAGAGGTTAGTTTCCACAAAGAATGTATAACTTGGGAGGCAAATAGTTATCACACACTCAAGAGTCCTATCACACCAGGAGAGGGAGATTAGGAGAGAAATTTAAGGGGGCAAAGAGAAGGGGGATAGGTGGGTTGGCAGAAAAAGGTGATGGTTAATTGCAGAGTTATGGGAAGTGGCCATGAGGGAGAAAGCACAGGGATAGAGCTCAGGGTGGAATTCAGCAGTCCAACTAGGGGGAAATAGTTGTTTGTGTTTCCATGGCAACCAAGGTACCTTAGAAACAGGAAATAGGCCAGGTGGAGAAATAAAAGAGAAGTGCAAATCCCCAAATCACAACATCCTTAATTGGTTGCAGACTTTCTTTGTGTTAGCTTTACAGAGATCACTTGTTTTTAGATTTCATATTTAATTTTTTTCCTGCAAGATACCTATTTGTTTGGGGAAGTTAAGAACTACCTCTGAAGAAAGGGGCTTGTATAATAATTTCATTTCCATTCAGTCCTGGAATTTTAAAAAATAGATATTATTCAAAATGGAGATGACTGGAACATTCTTCTTCATATTTTTAACTTCCTTCTTGTAACAGGTCAGGAAAAGTCCTCTAAAAAATCTATCCAGACCAGAGAAAAGTTGGTCATGGACATGTGACTGCTGACGTGTTAGCATAAATATACCTTGTCAACTCAGAGTTAAACTATAATCACCTAGTGCTGTGCTCAGTAGCTCAATCATGTCCAACTCTTTGAAACCCCCTGGAATGTATAGCCCAACAGGCTCCTCTGTCCATGGAATTTTCCAGGCAAGAATGCTGGAGTGGGTTGCCATTTCCTTCTCCAGGGGATCTTCCTGACCCAGGGATTGAAACTGCATCTTTTGCATTGTCAAGAGATGGAATTTTTATCGCTGTGCCACATGGGAACCCCGATCTCCTAGTAAGGGACACTCTTTCCATGCTCATCTATCCTTCACACTGACACTGGAATTATCTTACATATATTGTTTAATGGCCTTCCTTTGCCTGCAGAATATAGGACTAAACTCTTTAAATGCATTTGAAACCCTCCTCAATCTCCTTGATATTCTCATCTCTGATTATATTCTTCATCGTTCTTCTCCATCAACTTATTTTCCAAGTCTCAGTTCAAAGCCACCACCTCCATGAAAGGGCTTCCCTCGTAGTTCAGTCGGTAAAAATCCTCTTGCAATGCGGGAAACCCGGGTTTGATTCCTGGGTTGGGAAGATTCCCTGGAAAAGGAAATGGCCTGGAGAATCCCGTGGACAGAGGAGCCTGACAGGCTACAGTCCATGGGGTCACAAGAGTCAGACAGGACTTAGCAACTAAACCACAACTAAAAATAAATGTTTAGTTATTTTCATGTCTGTTTCTTCCTTTAGCATAGAAGTTCCCTGAAGGCTGCTTCCAATCTTTTTTAAAAAAAATAATCCTTATTTATTTATTTTTGGTTGCACTGGGTCTTCGTTGCTGCACTTGAGCTTTCTTTAATTGTGGCAAGGTGGGGCTACTCTTCATTGCAATGCGTGGGCTTCTCATTTCTTTTCTTCTCAGTAGCTTTTCTTTTGTGGAGCACAAGCTCTAGGGCATGTGGTTTTGTAGTTGTGGCCCACGGATCTAGTTGCCCTGAGATATGTGGGATCTTCCTAGAGTAGGGATCGAAACTCTGCCCCCTGGAACAATATTTTAAACAGACTCTAGATCTTATTCAGCTTTTGCCATTTTTTAGTATGCATCCTTTCACATGTTTGTAGTTCTATGCAATTTTTAAACCACGTAGATTCATGGAACCACCACCACAGTCAAGATAAAGAACTGTTCTACCGCCACAACAGATACTTTATACTTGTGAGCAACACACACACACCATTCCTGACCCAACAGCCATCAACCATCTCTCGCTCTCTATAGTTTCATCATTTCAAGAATGTCATTATCAATGGAATCATACAGTGATTGACTTTTTCCTATTTTATATTTTTTAATTTTTAAATGAAATATAGTTGATTTGCAATGCTGTGTTAGTTTCTGGTGTACAGCAAAATGATTCAGATGGGTAGATAGATTTCCTTTTTTAACTTAACTTTTTAAATTAATTTATTTTAATTGGAGGATAATTACTTTACAGTATTATGGTGGTTTTTTGCCATACATCGACATGCATCAGCCACAGGTGTGCATTGTATCCGCCTATCCTGAACCCCCCTCCCACCTTCCTCCCCACCCTATCCCTCTGGGTTGTCCCAGAGCACCAGCTTTGAGTGCCCTGCTTCATGCATCGAACTTGGCACTGGTTGTCTATTTTACATGTGGTGATATACATGTTTCAATACTCTTCTCTACAATCATCCCACCCTCGCCTTCTCCCACATAGTCCAAAAGTCTGTTCTTTACATCAGTGTCTCTTTTGCTGCCTTGTGTATAGGGTCGTCATTACCATCTTTCTAAATTCCATATATATGTGTTAATATATGTGTTTCTCTTTCTGACTCACTTCACTCTGTATAATAGGCTCCAGTTTCATCTACCTCATTAGGACTGACTCAAATGTATTCTTTTTTATAGCTGAGTAATATTCCATTGTACCACAACTTCCTTATCCATTTACCTGCTGATGGACATCTAGGTTGCTTCCATGTCCTAGCTATTGTAAACAGTGTTGCAATGAACATTGGAGTACATATGCCTCTTTCAATTCTGGTTTCCTCAGTGTGTATGCCCAGCAGTGGGATTGCTGGGTCCTATGGCTATAGATAGATTCCTTTTCAAATTATTTTCCATTATAGGCTATTACAAGCATAACCTCTAATGCCCTGTCCCGTACAGTAGGTCCTTGTTGGTATCCATTTTATACATTGTAGCGCTCTGCTCAGTCAGTGAATCGGGTCTGACTCTTTGTGACCCCATGGACTGTAGCCCATGAGGCTCCTCTGTCCATGGAATTTCCCAGGCAAGAATACTGGAGTAGGTTGCCATTTCCTTCTCCAGGGGATCTTCCTGACTCAGGAGCCAAACCTGCATTTCCTGCATTGACAGGCAGATTCTTTTCCACTGAGCCACCTAGGAAGCCCATATATGGTAAAATATATCTGTTAATCCCAAACTCCTAATTTTTCCCTCCTCCCCTCCACTTTCCCCTTTGGTAAATATAAGTTCACTTGCTAAGTCTTTGAATCTGTTTCTGTTTGTAAATAAGTTCATTTCTATCAGTTTTTTAGATTCCACATGTAAGTGATATCATATATTTGTCTTTGTCTGACTTAGCATCGTAATCTCCAGGTCCATCCATGTTGCTGCAAATGGCATTATTTCATTCTTTTTTACAGCTGAGTGGCACACACATGTATATTTCACATCTTCTTTATCTGCTTGCTTGTTGATGGACACTTAGGTTACTTGCATGTCTTGGCTATTGTAAACTGTGCTGCTATGAACACTGGGGTACTTGTATCTTTTTTCTTTTTTGGCTGCTGCTGGCTCTAGGTGCAGCATGTGAACTTAGTTGTGGTATACGGAATCTAGTTCCCTGGCCAGGGATCCATCCCACGTCCCCTGCGCTGGGAGTGCAGAGTCTTAGCTGCTGGGCCATCAGGGAAGTCCCCATGTATCTTTTCTAATGAGGGTTTTTTTTTCTCCAGATATCATGCTGCTGCTGCTGCTAAGTCGCTTCAGTCGTTCCGACTCTGTGCGACCCCATAGATGGCAGCCCACCAGGCTCCGCTGTCCCTGAGATTCTCCAGATATCACATTTACATTTAAATTCATGATCAGTTTTGAATTAACTTTTGTATAAGATTTGAGATTTAGGTCAAGGTTCTTCTTTTTCTTTCTTTTGCCTATAGATATTCAATTTCTCCAGCACCGCTTATTGAAATGGGCATTCTTTCTCTATTGAATTGTTTTGTCCCTTTGTGAAAATTCAGGTGGGCATAGTTGTGTGGGTTTACTCCTGGGTCTTCTGGTCTGTTCCATTTATCTATGTGTCCATAAGCCTTAACATAAGATGGTGATTCCTCCCTACTCTTTCAAAATTGTTTTAACTGTTCTAGCTTCTTGGCCTCCTCATATAAATTTTATTTTTTTTATTTATTTGTTTGTTTTAGAGAAACATTGTATTTAATGTTAACATTTAGCTCTCTCCAGCACCAGGCATGGAATTGTAGAGGCAGGCGTGAGTAGGTAATCTCCATGGATCCTCACGTGTCAAAGAGAATGAGGAGGGTTTTTCAAACAGAAAAACCCCATAACCTCAGCCAGGGCAAAGCCCAGAATGGCATAACAGAAGAGCTGCTGCTTCAGAAACAGGTTTCTGGCATAGCCAATGATCAAGCTGCCAAACACTGTTCCAAAGCCGGCCCCTGAACCAGCCGCACCAGTTATGGCAGCCACACGACCAGTAAACTTGGCCGCTGTGTCAGTCTCGTCTAGCCAACTTCCGCTTGGCCACCTGGATGGGAAACTGCTGTAGGAAGGCTGTTCAAATGGGACCTCTGGCCTCCTCAGGAGAAGTCAGACACAGGACTCGTTAGACCTGGTACAAGAGCGGATCACAGCAGGAGGAATAAGTAGTGCCCTGGTGGTTCTGCATTGTTTCAGTCTCTCAGCTTTAACTCTGGCTTCCCTGGTGGCTCATATGATAAAGAATCTGCCTGCAATGCGGGAGACCTGGGGTCAATCCCTGGGTCAGGAAGATTCCCTGGAGAAGATAATGGGAGCCCACTCCAGTATTCTTGCCTAGGGAATTCCATGGACAGAGGAGGGCTACAGTTCATGGAGTCTCAGAGTCAGACACAACTGAGCAACTTCAGCTTTAGCTCTAGGACTCCATATAAATTTTAGGTTAAACTTGTCTGTATCTACAAAAAAAATCTTGCTTGGATCTTGAATTTTAAAATTTTTAAGTGTTTTCATTTATTTTGTTTTTATTAAATTTCTTTGTATTACTTATTCTATTGTATGCCACACAGATGGTCAGAATACTTCAATTTTCTTGCATTTTTAAGAGATAGGACAAGCCCACTTTTGGCATAGTGGTCACCAAGCTGTTTCTATACATGATATTTACATGTGTTCTTTAAACTTCATAGTAACTCTAAGAAAAAGATATACTAGTACTTCCTCCATTTGACAGATGAGAAAAATGAAGCATGAATAGAAGAAATAGTTTGTCCAATATCTCTTAGCTGGCCAGTGGTGCAACTAGGATTTGAACCTAAGCAGTCTAATTCTAGAACACACACTCATCCTCTGTGTATGTTTCTTTTCTTTGAAAGTAATTATTTAATTCAAAACATTTAAAAAATATTTATTTTTATTTATTTATCTGGTGCGCCAGGTCT
This sequence comes from Neotragus pygmaeus, assembly GCA_006410875.1. Lineage (NCBI taxonomy): Eukaryota > Metazoa > Chordata > Mammalia > Artiodactyla > Bovidae > Neotragus > Neotragus pygmaeus. The sequence goes on along the minus strand of SJYV01024184.1, from coordinate 64,905 downwards.
TAGTTGCAGCATGCAGGATCTTTTTAGTTGTAGCAAGTAAAGTCTTAGTTGCAGCAGTGGGATCTAGTTCCCTGAGGAAGGATTGAACCCAGGCTCCCAGTACTGGGAGTCTTAGGCACTGGATCACCAAGGAATTCCCAAAACAGTTTAATTGAGTGCCTGTTATGTGCCAGGGACTGTTCTGTGTGCTAGGGCTATAGCAGCCATGAGTATAATAAAATAAGGCAGTGAATATAACAAAATTCCTGCCCTCATAAAGCTTCTTTCCTAAGGAAGGGGAGATATTATGGCATGAATGCAATAATTATCTTATTACAGGATTACTTTATTATTGTGTCTATAGTAGGGGCATGAAAAAGTGAAAGTCACATAATCATTTCTGACTCTTTTCAATCCCTGCCCTGTTCCTCTGCCCATGGAATTCTTCAGGCAAGAGTATTGGACTGGGTTGCCATTTCCTTCTCCTGGGGATCTTCCCAACCCAGGGATTGAACCCGGGTCTCCTGCATTGCAGGCAGATTCTTTACCAAGAATCTGAGCCACTAGGGAAGCCCATATTAGGGGCATAGCCATGCTTAGATACAGGGGCTGGGATCTCACCCAAAAGATACGCCTATTCATTGAATCAGGCTTCCCTGATGGCTCAACAGGTAAAGACAGGAGACCCAGGAGATGCAGGTTCAGTTCTGGGTGGGGACAATCCCCTGGAGAAGGAAATGGCAACCACTCCAGGATTCTTGCCTGAAAAATCACATGGTAGAGAAGCCTGGTGGACTGCAGTCCAAAGAGTCGGACACAGCTGAGCGACTGAACACACACACATGTTCGTTGAATCATTCACCATAGTCCTACCAATTTTCTGGGGTCGGGAAAATCCCTCATTTGGGAAACAGAAACTGACTAGAAGACCCAGGGGGATAGTAGGCTAAGCCACCAAGGTGACACAACTGTCTAGACATTAGCTCTTTTATGGTGGGAAATAAAAGCACACCTGCTCCCAGTGAGTGTTCAGGGGACAGAGGAAACAGGAACATATGCAAAGTGCTTGGGTATTTGCCCAGTCTGAGTGGGTTACAGATCATTCAGACCAGGCTCATGAGTTAGCTAGAAAAGGGTCAGGAAATCAGACTCTTCTATACTATTTTCTAAACATCATTTTATTGAGATATACTGTATATATAGAAAAGTGCGGAAGTAATAAGTGAGTGAATGAATTCACCTCAGTGAATTTCCACCCCTGTAACCAGAACCTGAATCAGTGACAGAGAGCATTACTAGCCCTCCAGGGTTAGGAACCTGTACCCTTTGCCGTCACTAGTTCTAGTGACAATGACTTGATTGCAAACACCCCAAATTTCTGTTTGGGAAATGTAGATAAACAGAACCACACAGCAGATTCTCTTTTGTGCCTGTTTTAACCCTCAACACTGTGTTGGTGAGATCCACGCATATTTTACCTAGAGTTGTAGTTTTTTTGTTGTGCTGTGTAGTATTCCATTGTGTAAAGATACCCTAATTATTCTACTTCTCATGGACATTTAGGTTGTTTCCAATATTTGGCTATTACACATAATACTGCCATTATCGTCCTAGTACATGGTTTTAGTGAACAAATATACACAAAAAATTCACACTGGGTACATTCCTAGGAATGAACCTGCTGAGTCTTTGCATGTATATGATTGTGATCGGTTTTAATAAATACCGATTGTCCGAAGTCATAACAATGCTTCATGTTGTTTTCAAGAATGTCCTTTTGTTCTTTATTGTTTTTTCTTTTTCAATCCATTTATTTATTTTTGGCAGCACTGGGTCTTCGTTGCTGTGTGCCGGCTTTCTGTCGTTGTGGCGAGCAAGAGCTACTCTAGTTTCAATGTGTGCCTTCTCATTGCAGTAGCTTCTCTCGTGGAGCAGGGGTTCTAGGGCGAGCAGGCTGCAGTAGCTGCAAATCCCTGGCTCTAGAGCACAGGCTCAATAGTTGTGGCGCATGGGCTCATTTGCTCCACAGCACGTGGTTCCCAGACCATGGATTGAACCTGTGTTTCCTGTGTTGATAGGTGGATTCTTAACCACTGAGCCATCAGGAAGCCCTCCCATACTTTGTTTTAATAGAGTATTTTTGTTGAGTACTCCGGCTGATTTCATCAATATTCAAAAGATTTATAATCTACGCTTGGGCCAGAGGGTTAGAGAAGAAACAGCAAAGACACAGGATAACTGATAGACAACAAGGTCCTACCGATAGCACAGAAACGAACACGACATTGTAAATCAACTATAGTTCAGTTTAAAAAAAAAGACAAAGGAAACTTGAAGGAGGGGGAACCTGGGACAGAGTCAAGACCCTGGTCAGCCAGTTACTCTATCTAGACATTTTCTCTCAAGAGCTAAGCTTCAGGGGTTCTGGTTTATTTTAATAAAACCACAATGTTCCCTTACATAGTTGAAATACGTGCCGATGAAAATTAGTTAAATCGCCCCATTATTTCTTTGGGTTAAATAATGAAACTCTGAGCTTAGGTGGAAAGAGAACTTGTATGTTTTCCAACATAACAGATGTTCAATAAATATGTGGGTGAATAATCAAATAATTAAACAACTGAGTTTCCTAAAACCTCACGACTATCTCTCATGGCCTGGCGTAGCATGCTTGGTTCACTATGCGGATGTTAATCCTGTGTCTCAAAATCAGTGGTCCAGGCCTTTTTCCTGTGTATGTGCTCAGTGTGTCCAACTCTTTGCAACTCCACGGACTATAGCTCATCAGGCTCCTCTGTCCATAGGATTTCCCAGGCAAGAATACTGGAGTGGGTTGCCATTTCCTCCTCCAGGGGATCTTCCCAACCCATGGATCAAACCTGTGTCTCTGGCATCTCCTGCATTGCAGACCGATTTTTTTTACCATTAGCGCCACCTGGGAAGGTAGCCCAAGTACCATGAGACTGTATCTCAGCTTTCTTGGCACGATGCATGTAGGATCAATCAGCTGGACAACCACCAACTCAGGTGGTAGAGCCTGGCACCACCCTCATAGAGATCATGGTCACGAAGCAGAGGTGTACAGAGAGAAGGTATGAAATAACATGTACAAATAGTAACGGAGCTGCTGCTTAACTGTTCACAAGTGTGAACAAGAGGCTCTTGTACATAATCTTCTGAAAAGACTTATGAGGCATATTAGGATCTTCATTTCATGTGATAAGCAGTTCAGAGAAGTGAAATGAATCGTACAGGGTCACATGCTCTGTCCATGGAATTCTCCAGGCAAGAATACTGGAGTGGGTTGCCATCTCCTTCTCCAGGGGATCTTTCTGACCCAGGGATCAAACCCAGGTCTCCGGCATTGCAGGCAGATTCTTTATCATCTGAGCTACCTGGAAGCCCAGGACACAACTGGGCTAAGTGGTAAAGCCTAGAGTTAAACTTAGGTCAGTCTAAATAAAGATTCTGGGATTTCAATAATGATGTGTGCGTAGATAATATGAAAATTAAAATTGCCTTGGCTCTCAAGTGCATGTGTGTGCTAAGTCGCCTCAGTCATGTCTGACTCTTTGTGACCTATGGACTGTAGCTCGCCTGTGGACTGTAACCTGCCTGTGGACCCTATGGACTGTAGGCTCCTCTGCCCATGGATTCTCCAGGCAAGAACACTGGAGTGGATTGCCATGCCCTCCTCCAGGGGATCTTCCTGACCCAGGGATTGAACCTGACTTTCTTATGTCTCCTGCATTGGCAAGTGGGTTCTTTACCACTAGCACCACCTGGGAAGCCCTATGATATTATCAGTGAAATTAAATACATTTGGTGCTTACTGTGTGTTGTTTTTCAGTTGCTAAGTCGTGTCATACTTTTTGCAACCCTGTGGACTCCAGCATACCAGGCTCCTCTGTCCTCCCCTATGTCCTGGAGTTTGCTCAAATTCATGTCCATTGAATCCAACCATCTCATCCTCTCATCTTCTGCCCCTATCTCATCCTCTGCACCACCACCCCCACTCTTCTCCTTTTACCTTCCGTCTTTCCCAGCTTACTATGTACTGAAGACATATATGTTAACTTAAGCTAATAGTAAAATCCATGTATTTTCTCTAAACACTCTTTCAGCTGGTTAGGAGGTAACTTGACCTTGAATGAAAACTCTTTTTTGATGGTCAGAGGAGAGATGAACAGGAACCTGAGTGAGCAGGTCTTAGCCACAGTTAAGGAAGGCTTTCCATCAGGGGAGACACGCAGGAGGAAGGGAAGAAAACGACTTAGCAGAGAAAGGCAGGAAAGGTAATTCAAGAAGGCAGCCTGAACCTTTTCCCCATCAGAGCTTTCTCTGCTTTGTTTTCACGACAGCTCTTCACTTCTCGAAGGCTCAAGAAAGCAGAATAAATATGAGGACTGTTGACAGATTCTTGGGTCGCTGGACTGCATGGAACATAAACACTCTGGGTTGCAGATGACTGACGTGGCTGGCCACCGCAGCCACTGGTCTGCCCTCTAGATCTGGGTGATGCCAGCTCCTTGGCAACCTAGCAGGCTGCTGTGACCCTGGGCTGGGTGGGGGGAGGGGCAGAGCACCAAGTGACGTGGCAACACTGCAGTGCATGGCCAAACAGTNCTGGTCTGCCCTCTAGATCTGGGTGATGCCAGCTCCTTGGCAACCTAGCAGGCTGCTGTGACCCTGGGCTGGGTGGGGGGAGGGGCAGAGCACCAAGTGACGTGGCAACACTGCAGTGCATGGCCAAACAGTTCTCAGAGACCTGCCGTCCTGCAGTCCTGCGGCAGATCAGGGGCGTAACTGCAGGAATCCTGGGAAAGAGAAGAGAGAGAGAATACCACTGGTGCACGATTCTACCCAGAAAGGAAATGCTATGAAATTCTGCTTCCTGGCCCGGCTCCCAGGGTGCTAAGGCTTGGAACTGTCCGGTCACCCCGACCGTTTCAATTTTTTTAATCACGTGCAGCTCCTGCCTAGGGGTTCGGCTTTCTTTTGCCCCTCAGTTTCACATGGCCCACTGAGGCCCCTACTCATGATTCAGACTGAAATAGCGGCCTGCTTTGCATGCCAGCTCAAGCTACATTTCAGTTCTTGTTTCTTTGAAAAGGTCCTGCCAGGGAAGCAGAATGAAATGTCAGGTTCCGGTCTGGTATTCCCCCTTAACCTTCACGTTGTTGTGTGACTTCTGTGGGATTCCCACTCAGGCCCAGAATTCCTGCATGTTAATAGACTGGTCTAATTTAGACATGGGTGGATGACGTGATGATGTCATGGCCCTCTGAGATCATACTCTTTTGCCTTCCACAGGCCAGCTGAAATCCAGTCTCCCATAGGACATGCTTATTATATCCAAAAAGTTATCAAAAAATTCTCAATTTCTTCCTAAAAAATAACCAGATTTTCTCAATGATCTGAGCCGGAAACTCACTCAGCTGACAACTGGCTTATCCTTACTGATATTTAAACCATACCTGTCCTAAGACAGTTTGTGTTTAGTTTTTCTTTTCCTGCCTTGGGCATAAATAGATAATGACTTTGCATCATTTTTGCAGGGCACCTCATACCAAATCTTTTCCAAATACAAGACTGTTTAGATTTTTCTGTGTGTGTTAGTCACTCGCCCTTTGCAACCAGGCTCTTCTGTCCATGGAATTTGCCAGACAAGAATAGTGGAGTGGGTTGCCATTTCCTTCTCCAAGAGATCTTCCTGACCCAGGGATCAAACCTGGGTCTCGTGCACTGCAGGCAGATTCTTTGTCTGAGCTACCAGGGAAGTACATTTAGATCTTTACTGCAGTCTTAAGGCACTTAAATTTAAGATTGTATGTAAGACAATGGGAACTTAAATTTGGAGATTTTTAAGAATGGAAATTCCAAGGCTACATTTGTCAACTTTTCAGGTTGTTGAATCTGGTCAGAAATAACCCTTTCAGAAATGGATATTTGTACTCTGACCCCACTTTTTCAATCTCTCCACTTCACAAAGAAAAGCCCATTTCTAGATATCTATGCATTTAATATCCTCTTTATTTAGAAAGCCACTTTCTGTATATTCTGAGCAAATGACCCAGGTGTGTCAAGAGGGTGGTTAGGAACAGGAAAGCTAGGATACAAAGTAATTGGTCAGAATTGGTCAAGGACCCCACCTGAAAAGTAAATGAACTTGAACAGTTCACAAAAGAGGAAACATGCACGGCTAAAAGACACGTGGGAAAATGTACAACTTCACTAATAACAAAAGAGATGCAAATTTTTGAAACCAGGTACCATTTTTTATCTATCAAAACTTGCAAAAGTTAAAAAAAGAAAAGAAAAAAAAAAGACTATCCAGTGCTGGCAAGCATGCAATGCAAAGGCTATTCTTATGTCCTGCTGATGGGAAGGCAAATTGATACTGCTTTTAGAGAAATAATCTGGTGATGCATATCAAGTATTTTCCTGTTAAATATCCTAAAAAATTATCCAAAATATATACAAAGAGTTATTTACAAATATTCAGTGTAATATACGAGGCTGAAAAAAATAGAAACAGCTTAGGTACCAAAAAATGAAACTGGTTTAATACATTTCAGTTTATTCCCACAGTAGAACATTAATGCAATCATTAGAAAAGATGCTTTGCATGGTTTCTAGTAAATAGGGGAAATGCTTTGATTTCTTTTTTTAATTTTTAATTTTTTTGGAAAATTTTTCAATTGAAGTATTTTTATTTATAATGTATTAGTTTCAAGTGTACAGCAAAATGATTCAGACAGACAGGTAGACAGAGATTCTTTTCCAGTTCCTTTTTCCTTATAGGTTATTACAAAATATTGAGTGTTGTTCCCCGTGCTAGGCAGTAGGTCCTTGTTGGCTATCTATTTTATATATAGTAGTGTGTATCATACAGTAGTATAGTGTGTACAGTTCTATTTCTAGTTCAGTCGCTCAGTCGTGTCCGACTCTTTGCAGCCCCATGAACTGCAGCACGCCAGGCCTCCCTGTTCATCACCATCTCTCGGAGTTCACTCAGACTCATGTCCATCGAGTCAGTGATGCCATCCAGCCATCTCATCCTC